>JAHZNB010001815.1:0-18274 GCA_027744295.1 Callyntrura guangdongensis
GAATGAAAAAGCAGTTTCCAACAAGCCTTCTTGAAACTCGTAGACCTTATCTTCAACCACTTCGCCAATTTTGTCATTTTTGACAAATGCTCGATCGTGCTCATATCAACAGTGAGATGGCTCATTATGAGACACTTTACCATCATCATCATTCCATTAAACAACTCCTGTTTGATACCTACATGCATACGTACTATGGGTACTGTTGTATTGTATTCCTCTGTCTCTTCTTCGACGATGTCGACACGAATTCCTCCACTAATGCACCTCGCCTACCACTTTTACATCAAGACACCTTTTCATTCTAAATTTCTTTTCAGCGACAACGCATGGTTTACTCCGTATGCAACACGTAATAATACTCTTATTGATGATTGAAAAAAATTACAAGAATCTGTTACGCGTACACACGAGAGAAATACATGCCCAGTTTAGGAGTATAAGTAGTAATGCTATTATTATTAGCTTTCAACAAGCTCCGTCCGTCACTTTTCTTTTGCTCCAAAATTAAATCCTTCATTTGAGGTTTCTAATAAGAAGGATATTTCATCAAAGCGCTTTAAAGAACTTTATCTGCCCTGAAACGGTAGTAGTAGTAGCATGGCATAGTATCCAATCAATGCCACCACTGACTTTAGAAATGAAGGCAAAATATTTAACAATTGATAAGTAAATAAAATAAATCAACGTATTTTCTGCCGACTTGCGTTGCGTCATGTCAAGAGAAAAGCTTCCCCTACCATTATGTCTTATTATAAATGCATTTTTAATAGAAAATACTGATTCTCTTGTCATATTTGGGCATAAACGTAACGTTACTTGTCACCAAAATCGCTAATCCTGTTCTAACTACACAGAGAAGATTACGTAAGAAGATTTGATTACTCAATTAAAGATCTATGCATACGTTAGGCTTGCACACACTAGAATGTACATAATTTCTCACAGATGCAAAACTCAATAAAACAAGCTGTCATCTGCCGTAACACGTAACAATATATTAGAAAGACTTTCAGACATCAGGTGCTGCTGATTCTCGCATCATTGTTATCATATCAGTGGGATACCTTTATTGTAATGACGTTTGAATAAGCTTTAAATATACCAAAAATGGGTAGGCATGTCGATGAAGCTACTGTAGTGAGTAGGCATGCTGTATAACAAAAGACCCTAAGAAGCAGCATACGTATATGCATTCGAACCATATTCGGCAGTTTCAACTTAAACGATATAAATTTTTTTAGGATAGATTATTGTCATCGGAATGACGGGAGCCGGTGTTGAAAAATGAGTCTACTCACTCCTGCTCACTTTCTTTTTAACATATTTTGGTATTATTGTGGAACGCATTAGTATTATTACTATTATCGCTTCCCCATTTGGGCTGCACTCAGCCAAAGTTAGGGAATTTTTGCACTTAATTTTCCTTTCGATTCTCAGATTTTACGGGAAAAAATCTGGGAAATAATAATAACGGAAAATTGCAATGTAATGTTAGAGATTTTTTTAAAGCAAAAGCGAATGATGAGTGAATGATGATGCTGAATAAGGGTATAATTTAGCTTTATCAGGATGCACTACTGCATTCTTCTGCACAGAATGATTGAAGTTTGCTTCCGTAACCACAATACAATTTTTTTTCTTTAATTTTTTTTACAGATGACTTCGACGAGGGGATTACTGAACTTGGCCTTATTCTGTTTCGTTGGAGTGACTGCAGTACATGGTAAGATGATTGAAGTCCAAATTGTCTATGTCTAAAAAATTAAGTATTTGCTTCAGTATTTATTATATATCTATATCTACATATATACAATACATATCGTTAATGGATTAGTACACCGAGGGAAAAAAGCTCATTACGGAGCTATTATTAAAATTCAACACATCAATAATAGCCACACACAAACACCATTTTCCATTTGGTAGGGTTTTCAAACATTTTCTCTTATAATACACACACGTCTTCTTTCGATTCTTTTTAAACTGCGCAGTCAGTATTTTCATACATACCTACTACGTGCATGCATATATAAATTTAAAATCAACTGTCAAAAAGACACACTGCTTATATATGAGTCATTTCTTAAAAATTACGAGAAAAATACAAAACTCGCCTTTGATAACCTTTTTGACAGAAAAGTCTTTCCTGATTTCCATTTTCCATGAGCTTGAATTTTGAATATAGTTACAAGATGTGTTACGCATGTAATGTAGGTTTATCCTTGGAGTTTGGATAGTAAAAGTTTAAAAAAGTTTCATAATAGAAAATTAGGCTGCAATGATGAAAAAAGTAGTTTATCTTGACATTTTAATGGAAGGACATATGCTGTTACGTCGTAGCTTAGGTAAATCGACATTTTACAGGGAAAAGTCATCAAACTCCATGAAAGTGATATTTTCTAAGAAAAGCGGAATGAAACTATTGCGTCGGAAAATTGACTACAAGGCATATAATTAGGAGGGGAACGGGGCTGATCAAAGTAAGTATTTGAAGTAGAAGCTCTTTGTAAATTACACCAGTAGTAGGCAAAGGCAAGCACATTTTATTACATCTCTAGTGTATCTAAATAATACGTGGCAGGGGCAGCTTTTAATGTAAACGTTCCAGATTCCTTTATACTATGCCGAAATAAAAGCTGCAATCACGCTTTGCACTCTAAATGTCAATTTACTGGGGAACTTAAGCGGCAGTAAGTAGAAGTACACAAGGAAAGTTAATAATTTTGTGAGATGACTAATTTTTAATCAGACTTCAAAAAACAAGCGTTTTGGCATTTTCCAAGGATCACGTTTTCGGGCATGTAATTTCCGTTCATTAATCACAAACTCTTTGATCCAAATTTGCCCGCTGAATGATGTCATTTGCTAGTATTATCATTATCAGGACTAGGAAGAAGGCTTTATAGTTTAGTTAACAGCAAAACTATCTTCTACGTTTTCTTTTTATATGATGAAGCTAAAACAAATCGTCGTGTAGTATGTAGTTATTTGTTGGTTATACTACTACTCGTAAAACGCTTTATACAACTACAACTTTTCAGTTTATAGTCAAACCTACTACTACAACAATAGCATTTAGAGCCAAACATTGTTATATTACAATCAGAGTAAAAAGTAAAAACTTTTGTTTTTGTATTATGGACTTGATGGGTTTGAAAAATACTAGAAATCAAATAAGCTTCCTTATCACGAAAAAAGCTTTATGCAAATCACAAACCATAATTTACATTTTTCTTGCACCTGAAATAATGAAAAATTAGCACAACTTGCAATTAGTATTGCTTTTTGTCACACTACCACTTGCTTTTTTTCTGTGAAGATTAATGGGGAAATGGATCCCTTTTAAAGATTAATGGAAGCAGAATTGCAAAATTTTCATATTATACCTCACACACAGCAATAATTATTTTTTAAGTAACAACGTAAGTGCACAATAACGTATTATTATCAAGTAAAGTACAACATGCACAATGAGAAACACGACAATTATAACGATTAACTTAAATACTTACTCTCTCTACAAAATATACCAACTAAGAAGGATTCACTAAAAGTTTCGTTTTGTGATTCTTTTCTGAAACGCTTGTGATAACTGCCGAAATTGACCATCATCTTTACCTTACCGTGCTTCCGATGATCGATCATGTGACTGACTTTGACTTCTAAACAACAACACAAATTGTGAAAAATATTGATTGAAATACCATTCGCTAACATGATAACGAACGAACGGGTCTCAATCACAATAGGACTTACAGTGCAACAAGTCAAAGGCAAAGCCTATCCACTTAGATCAAGTAATTCGAATTCAGTAATCATATATATTGTTTTTTTTTTAAACTAGACAGCTTTTCGCTTGCTTACCCCTCACATCACTTTCTCAATCTGTTTTTCCGTCGTGGTGCAAAGAGAAAAAAATTATAGAAAGTAAACTAGAGTAAACAACGTTGACTAAATTATTATACATTATACGTAGATACAGTAGCGACTTTTGTAGATAGAAAGTAATTAGTAGACAGTAACTTAAGTAGACTTTGTTAAGATCAATAGTTTTGAGACTTCAAGTATACAATTCTTTATATTTTTCTACTTTGAACTGATTTTGTCTGAACAAAATTATTTCGCTGAAAACTTTACTAACTTTTCTCAACGTAAAAACGTACCTACTTCTAGTTTGTCTTGAGTGACCCCTCCCCAGACTTTGGACGCATAACGTATTGTATCGTATAACGCTTTGACTGCATTACTATAAAGTAAAAATTGTACAAAACACTTTCATTGTAAGCCATGTTCGTAGTACTGTAACTTTCTTTTTCTATTTAGTTCGCTTGCATATATATATATATTTTAACGGTATTTCCCCTCCTTCATAGATTGCCGTCCCTGGTATTTAAGTATCTATTGTCCTCCTTGACGTTGTTTGAAAAAAAACGAATCAGGAAAGTTGACAAAGTGTTTACTTGTTAACTCTAACAATGCTACCATTACAGGAAGTTAATAAAAAATATCTAGGGCGTTCTTAGCATATTTCCAAAATAACGTATTAAGTCGATTGTACTGCTGTACATATATATAAATCTACTTTATGTATACTTTTTAGACATTTTATTACAGGCCACACATATTTAACTAAAAACATCAACACCCTCAGAACAGAGTCCACATAACACGCATCTTTATTTGTAAACACAATGTACATTCAAATTTATTGACCTCTTTATCTCTTCTTTACACAATCATCCTTCATCTTTTTATCCATTCAATCAAAATTTCTACTATATCGAATTCTTATTTTGTTATTTTGAAAAAAATATACTACTCGTAGTAGTAGTACTACCATTTAATATTCAAAATGTACCATACTATATCAACTTATAATAATGTAATAATAAAAATAGAGGTTGTTTTTGTGAATATACGTACTTGTATTTAAAACGGGGGTAAGTGCAAAATGTCATTTTCCGCACCACTTCTTTCCGCATGCTGACCAAACACAAATATTTACAATGCAATAAATTATAAACGTGAAAAAAATACGAAAATAGAAAACGTTGAATTGAAGTGTAAACACGCGTGTTTCCTTTTCCTTTTGCCGTATGTCTCACCACAGCCTTAACCGGGTAAGTTCAGCCCATGCATGCATACAAAAGTGAATGAATACAGCAAATAATATATTATGCACATTTATTATTACGCGACATGCCCTCATTATTCATCCATTTCTGAGTTTATTCAAATTAAAAAATAGCGTCCTTGATTAATCCATTCAAGCGGATACAATACGACCTCTTTTTTATACATAAAAAATACTATCAACTAGGTGTATACACTATATTAACCATAGAGTGGCAACGTTGTCGTTCTAAAAAAAATAAACGTGGCGTGACTGGAGGTGGATTTGAAAAGACAAAATGTAAAAGGAAGGAAGAATTTTGTAGAGCTTGTATTTATGTATCTAAATGTCTCTTTAGTACTAATTACACTCTTGAAGCAACTCTTGAGACTTTTCCCGTTCATTCATTTCAACCCATTCTCAGAGATTTTTTTTCTCTGAAAACTTTATGTAGGCGTATGTGCCTATTTAAAGGAAAACAAAATGTGTGTAACTCGAGGGAAATACGTTGTTGCTTTTCTTCCGTAAACAACGAAAAGAAGCGTTTTAGTTTTATTTATATACAACTCCCACGCCTAGTTCAAGTGCAGGTTAATTAATAATAAACTGTCCTATAGTGAACTTGTGTACCATTTACAAAACAGATGGTCGTACAAGTCATGTAATAATAATAACAACATAATAATAATGTCTAGGGAGAAAGAACAAGTTTTTATTTATTTATTTCACTACATTATTCATTCTACAGTATACAGGTACACACGTAACAGTTAGAAAAACGCATAATGTACACAATATTATTTTATTATCGTTTAAAAGTCGTGAAGACTGCTGCAGCGAGTGTGTGTGGGACGTAATAACGTCGGGAACGCCAGGAGCAAGGTTACAAAATGCCAAGTGTAATTTTCCGTTTGTTAGTTTTTCAGCAGCTACCAACCAAACATCTTTTTGAATAAGAGATATTGATAACAAAGCAGGAAATCAAGCGGTTAACTGGCCGACAAATGTGATAGATAGCCAATGTGTTACTTGATGAATTAAACGCTGTAAAATGCAGGTAGTGTAGCAGTACATGTTATAATGATACACGCTGATACTTGAAATGGCAAATGCTGCTAACATGACGTTAAACTTATGTAACAAAAGAGCAAAAAAGTGTCCCGTCGTTTAAAGGATAGGCTGTACCATTAAAACCTTTGTTATTTGCCAAATGTGAATAGGTAGATAGGTATTTTATATGGTGGCAAACAAGCATTTTTTTTCTCCGTCTATTACATGTCAAGAATGAGATTGAGTAGATTTGTTTATGCAAAGCGAGTAGTAGGAAATAAAAATTTTAACAGCGAGGGAGTTAGAAAAAAAAATGATGAGAAGCGAGAGAGGATGTTTGTATTTCTCCGCTGATACGATGATAATACAAGTTGATGAAGATGTTGGTTATTATAGTGCATATTATTATCACGTCGTTGTACAATTTTCAACGAAGAATGTCACCGTTATCCGCAAATTAAGCTCATTCTTAGCTATTTTTATACGAGGAGAAAACGACGCTTTTGTTATTGCTACTCTGAATGCATATCGGGTAAACAACAACGGAGATTTTATCGTGAAAAAAGAAATGAGGTAGCCCCCAAAGTGAT
The DNA here is from genome assembly GCA_027744295.1 of Callyntrura guangdongensis. Taxonomy (NCBI): domain Eukaryota; kingdom Metazoa; phylum Arthropoda; class Collembola; order Entomobryomorpha; family Paronellidae; genus Callyntrura; species Callyntrura guangdongensis. Next base: position 6,757 of record JAHZNB010001815.1, read on the forward strand.
GTGCCCTTCCCTCTATTAGGTAGAAATTTTAAGTCGGACATTGCAATTGCCCGTGGTCATTACCACCGTCATTAAGACACCAAAAATCATGCACAGTCACAACTGTATCAAATTACTTTTTGATGCGCCTTGTTATCGTGGAATAAAAAAAATAAGGTAATGGCTGCATTAAAATAGTTTTCTGCTATTTTTATTATTAATATTGCATTTTGAGCGCCCAATAATTTCGTTCGCAGCAAAGACGCATGATTCGGTTGAAACGATTTGAAATTGTGCCCGTTTCAAAAGACAGCCCCATTATACTTTTTTTTACCTATTTTGCCCAATTTAGCACGAACAACATTTCAACTGTTGATGTGGAATATGTACGTCTATAAAAGCAATAATCAAGCATGATTTCTTTAATATAAAATCTAAAAATGATGAATGGATGCGTATGCAGGCTACGGTAGTCGATTATGTGGATCAGTGATAGTATTATTAAAGTATAGGTTGAATTTGTAACAATGTAACGTAATAGTAATAAGTATTAAATCCTATGAGTGTTGCCGGTTGCCCGTTATATTTCTGCGATCAAGTCATATGCATTTTTTTATAAACGAACCACTTATCAACTCTTTTCGATTACTCTGACATCACTGGTCCATTACAAGTCCATTAGGGGTAAAAATAATGCTACTACTTTATAGGTAAATTTTGAGCAATCACAACTATTACAAGTGTTTGCTTGAAGTACATATTCATTTGTTTTTGTAAAATCCATTTTCGAAAGTATAGGTAGTTGCGTCATATGTCAGATAAGTTATTTCAAAGATTTCAAAGAATGACTAAAATCCCTACAATTTACGCCGTAAGAACTACAATGGTTTCACAAGCCTTGCTTATAGTATTAGTAGTCAAGTATATGAATCAGGTATGATGAATGATCGTAGAATAACGGCTTATTGAAAATGTTTATTTGTAAGAAATTTAGTAAAAAAGCTTCTCTGAGATAATCACGAAAAATCGGAATGGATCTTTTATTTCAAATGAGAACGATTACTTTTCGTAACAATAAACCGTGCACTCCATGTCCATAACTTTTAATGAAAAAATGGACTTTTATGGTGTATTCTAAAATATTGGATTTTGTAGCATGTCGCGAGTAAGAATTTCTTTTGCAGAAAAGCAATGATTCAAAATTTATGTACTATTTTTTACAACTCTTTTTTCATGGCTCATCGTTGACTTCCGCTTGGACAGCTTTGTTGTAAATCCGTTAGCTCCAGTTCAAGAGACTTTGTGCCTCCTTCAAAATGACACCACTGCCCATAACCCAAGTGCAGAACCACAAAAAGCAGCCTCGATGTACTACATGGTCAAATTACACATTCGATCAGGTAAGCATTAAAACGTTATTAATACTCTTTTTCCTGTGTTCCATCTGTCCACATTTTTATTGTTGTAAATTATCCACCACAATTCGCCAAAGTTTGGCCGTGTAACTAATCAAATGTAAGTTCTGGTAGTTAAGTAGCATGCAAAAAGGCCGAATCAAAATGTTATTCTGCAGAAAGAGAGAGAGAGAGGAGGGAGATAATGATGCTTTTCAAAGAAACGGAGTTTGAAATGCTGCGCAAGAGGATTCACTGACCAGTTAGTGGTACAACGATTATCTTTTTAACGTTATTCTAATTCCGTGTTCATTTTATTTGTACAGTATACTGTCCAACTTGTTGTCTGTTTGCAAGCATTGTTGCTGCAATTTACTGTGAACGTAGTTTCACATAATGACATGATCTGTTATGTTGATGACGGTGGCGCTCTCTCTTTCTCTGTGCACTCGTGAAATATTTTTACTTTACCTTTCTTTCCGCCTTCGTTTACATCGTTAGCTCTACGTTAGCATTTTTTATATCAAAAAGAATTATTTTGTGTGGGAGTTCAGGAAAATAAGTAGGTATTCTCGTAAACAGTTGTAAGAAAACACAAAGAAACCAATACTTGAACGAATGGGTTTTAATCAGTGTACCTTGCCTTGCCACAGGACCGAGCTTCTGGCTTATTTACGAGAATAATATTTTTTCCTCAACAAAATTTAGTAAATCTAGCTTAGAAGTAGTGCATTACATTATAGTGAAAAATAGATACAACACAATCCATAGCAAAACGAAGAATCCACAGAAAAAAAGTTTGCTTTCAATTGCCTTTACTTTTCAGCGTTTTTGTCATCACAGCTCTCATTGTCAAACGCTAAGTGGGAATCTACCTACTTTTAAATACGCCCCATGCAGAATGTACCCAGTTTATATTTATCACAGTGAAAGAAAAACCCTTTCAAGGTGTTTTACGAAATGACAACGCGAAATCGTAAATTGCACAAAATAATAATTTGGCAAGAAGGAAAACGAGAAAGGAAGTTAATAAACTGACTTGTTTTATATCAGACAGCAGAGGAAGGAGACGGCACAATGAGACATGTCCGTTGTATTTCTACTGACTGGGAATGATAATAATGACAATTATAATAGCACCCAGAGAGGAAGTTATTTCAGTGATAACTTACAAGTTGTACATTGTATGAACTTCAACGGGTATATTTTTTCTTTGATTTCTAATTTGTTTCATATATCATTTACGACGATATGGTTGTCGAGATTGCATTTGCAAGCTGGCGCCAGGTAAAGACAACCATGGATAGCCAGTAGTTGAACAGCACACATACTAGATATTTATATGCAATTTCAGACTCATGTGCTAAATGGAAGCATATTTTAATAAACAAGCAAATAAGAGTACTTGTGCTAAGTAATAAACAATAATTATCCCATCAAGACACATATAGAGTAGTGTTTGTCTTGCACAAATTACGACTGAAACAATGACATGTTGAAGTTAGGTGTATTACAAGTGTAGTACCCATATAAGTGCATGGCTGATGGAGTGGAAGCATGTCGTTCATTCTGCAAGTTGTTGTTATGTTGTTCTCCCCTCGCTCAGTTCTCGTCACCCAACCGTATTATATTTTTTAGTAGAACAACAAAATCTTGTTTTATGAGGGATATAAAATGTGAATTGTACTAAGTGTACCACAACAACTTCAGCCGACACAATTATTACGTATCATGTTCCCGAAACCGATTGTTGTTGGTTTGACTGTATTTGTTTATACTGGGGTTCATTTACATGTTTCGAAAACTAAACTACCTGGTACATATATGTATATATATGACACCCGCAAGGACAACACGTAAGCTACAACTATACACTTTTATAGGCTGCCCGAGTGGAACGGCCAGTGTCCGAGAAATCTAGAGTCACAATAGCGTACTTTACGAGTTTGCCTAATAATCCAACAAACCTAGACATTGAGACTTCATGATTAGAAAGACGATTTTACTCGTCTGTTTATGATCTTGATGGTATACCAGGGAGAAAAATACTGCTTTGAAAGACAATTTTCTCTAAACATGACAGGCTACACAAGTATACTTTGAGCGTAAAAACGGTTGTGGTGAGACAGGATATACAGAGAAATGCGCTTAAGTGCAGACTTTTAAGAAAGATTAAACTACGACAATGGTAAAGTTACTTAAGATTTTTTTTCGGATGTCTCCAATTTAATTCACATCAAAAAAAATGTGCCTAGTCCCAGACGACAACAATGTGGGTTAATGATGTAATATGGAACGCATGGCATGTGTGTTGTATGCATTGTGGTGTGTATAATGCCTAAATAGTCAGCAGTGGCAGTAGCGTCCCCAGACTATAGACAATTCTATCGAAGGGATATACTATCAATCTCATTAACAAAGAAAATAATGGCCAAGTTTTGAGCAGAACATCTGCTGTTTTTTGTGCTTGCACAACTGCCAACATTTCGTCTAGTCGCGCACACTCCGCCAAAGATAGGCATACCACTGCTAAAATGGAAAGAATGAATGAGGAATTGAGGACAGACGGAATATAGTTATTATTGTCATTTCAAAAAATGCAAGTTAAGTACGCGCACGTACTAGGTACTCGAAGATTCAGTTTTATCATACCATAATATTTACGCGAAATGAGAGCTAGCTTTTTTGGGTGCTACTATTTTTTTAAAAAAAAACCACTTTATAATTTTTAAGCTAACCATTTGTTATAAAGGTTTTATTTTGACAAAAAAACATGAAATGCGGGTTCCCTGTTTATTGCCAGTTTTACTTACCCAGCATATATAGTATCTCTTGTTTAAAGAGAAGATGTTTGTTAATGATGATAAGGAAATTTGTTGTTTATACCTTAAAAAGTACCTTGGGGCTAGTTGGGATTACAACAGCTTGAAAGCTGTATATTGTTATGATCAAATTTCTACAATAAAAATTTTCCTTGACCTTATTCTTTGTTTCTTCTTGGTTTTCTCATTTCAGATTAAATGAATGAAGGGTGGTTTTATATTAAAATAACTGCAGAAAAAAATGAAAATTGTATACACTTTATTTTCATTATTTTATCAGTACTACATACACGTAACAATAATGCTTGTTCGGTCAATAAGGAAAATTCTTGTAGTTCTTGTATGACGTTCTCTGCATGCGTGTACTTTCTTGTTGGAGGAGAAACCAACACCGTAAAATGTTGTAAAAGCGTACAAGCGCTTATCTAAATATATACGTGCAACAGCCGAAGTAATAGATAATGTAGCTTCTTTGTAATATAACTTATTATTATTATTACTCGTATATTATATTGTTACATTATTCATCAGCACTATCGCATCATGCACACACATAATAATATTTAACTGGGATGAATGCACATGAATTGATGAGTAAATCTGATGCTGCTGTTGCATACAAGTCAACGGGACCGAATCGTTTCCGGTCTGGTAAGCAGCACACAATCTTCTTCATCATTTTCATTCCTGCAAGAAACGTCGTACTATTCTGACTTTGGCTACCTGAATAAAAAAATAGGCACAGACGCGCTCATAATCATTTAGCGAATATGTATGTGTGAGTAGGGAAAATTATTATTGTTTCTTCTTTTATTACCCCTCTGCCTTAAATGTCATCAACCACACACACCGCACCAACTACACACATGCTGATAAGTATGTACAAAAGTGGTAATAACAATCAAAATATTGATAGGAAAACACTTTTTTCAGTTTGTTCGTTGTTCAAAACTCATTGTTGGTAGCGTCAAAAAGTTTTTACCGCATTACTGCTACATGACTGCCTCCGAGAAAAAAGAAGCACGAAACAATGCACTAAAAATATGAGGGATGCTCACTCATAATGAGCCCGTATGCTGTATACAGCCAGTCGATTTCAAACAAAGTTTTTTTCTATATGTTGTTAAGCTCGCACACTCATTAGGCGTTTGTATCACTACTACCACAACACATAAGGATGATTGAAGATATATGGTTATTGGACATGCTATATCTATAAACCATAAACAATACAAAAAACCGTAAAATATTAATGTGGCAGACCTAACACTCAAAATCAGTTGGGATATCCCAGCTCAGAAGCTATTGAACAAGATCATAAAACAAAGTGATAGTCCTGCAACAAAAGAGGTTATCGGCCAATTTTGCACTGCGGTTACTGTACTACTGAACCTTTTGCCATTTTAGTTGGCTATGATTATGATAATGATGACTACATGACCTTTAGAAAGCACTAATAATACTACCCAGTTCCCCATGATTAATTTATGTTGCATTACTAACGGTGAGGAACATTTTGGCTTGTGCATGGTAAACCACCTCATGAGGAGATATGGGAGGCAGAATATATTGCTCTCATAAATATGTTTTCTTCACTGACACACACAAACAAAGCCATATTATTATGTAGTGCAGCCGGTCAAACCGTTAATGATTTAGTTTTTAATGAATCTTTGTACATTATATCGGTATTTGGGGATACCGGTAAAGAAGAAAATCCACGATTATAGATGATTGTGTGCGTGTGTGTGAATTGTGAAGTGTTTTGTGGCAATGGAATTAATGGATAAGCGATCAAATAGGCGCCGAGGACAAATGCATGGATGCCCTTATTGAGTGTTGTGTTGTTATTCTTGCAAGAAGACAATTACTTTGTAGGTACGCCACAAATTGCTAAAACAGTAAGTTTCCGTTTTTCATCGCGTTTTTTATAGAAAAGATGAAGTGGCGTGGAGTGGGGGAGGATCATTATGGCAAAATCGTTCTTTTGTTATGGTGCACTTTTAAAAAGCCGACTGTGTTTTAAGTTGTTCAGCTTGGACTGTTGTAAAGGTGCACATTCTTCTCTCGGTAATAACAATAATAATCGATGCACATTTTTGAAAATGCATAAAAAAGTCAGTTGAGTGTAGACAGAGTTGTACAGTTTTGGTGTGCGTAAAGCTAACGTAATATTGATTTTATCAAGAGATACCCATCGGCAATTTTCTTGCATTTCGGTGCAGTTTTTTCTTCTTTATACAACAACAGTTCAATGTCCCCATGTCTGATATTTTGTAACACATCTTGAAAAAAACGTCTGGATTCTGTTAGAAAGCCGTTGTCGTTTTGATGCATTACTTATTCCATTACATCAAGTCAGAACCAAAACGAAGTACGCATTTACATTTAAATTATGGTTAAGACCAAGTTTCCTTTTGGAATAAACCGACAAATTCCTTTGAGCTTCGATCAGGATTTCATCGGACATTTTTTGTACAAATTGCTTACTATTTGCATATAGGACAAAATCACGACATTGTAGTAAGAAGTTGTGAGCTGTACAAATATTACACGTGTTATCAAAATCAGAAGTGTTGCAATTAATTCACCGGCAGTGACACTTGACTTATCGGACTCCCTCAAATGATATCCTTGCAGGAAAACAGACATTTACACGACACGGAGGTGCTTACTCGCTTTTTATTGTTTTCCACATAATGCCATGTACTTGTCAGGCTTATCACGAGCTTCTTCGTGTCAACTCCGTGTTGCCCTGTCGGTTTCACACAGCCGATATTAATTTATCGATTTGGGCATATCCGTGTTATTGGCTTCTTCTCTTGCTATTTTCTTGCAAAAGAGTCAACCACTTGTACCTACTGCATCATAATTGAAACATGTTCAAAGCTGTGAAAGCACAAAAACATGTTCACATATCACAAACCTTTCATTGGCGACAAAGCGTGTCCCATCAAATCAACCTGTATCGGCCGATTCTTCAATACTGCAAATAAAGAGATGCTCAATTTTTCACACATCAGATGTAAATTTGAGAAGAAAAGAATGAATTATACATAACATATGTATGTACAAGTGCGATTATTCCTTTTTACACGGCTTTTACAAAAGACCGTGTACAAGCAAGCACACGGAAAGAAAGATCACTAAGAAGATCGCGGACCAGTAATTGTCCGTGACCTTTGTCCGTTTTCGAAGGTTAATTTCAATGTCCCATAAAACCAAGTCACATTAGCACGTGAAAAAGTTCTCTTGAGAAGGTTGTTTTTTGCAGCAGCGAGCAATATAATTCTCAAAGGAATAATGAAGTTCCATTTGAGACAGGTCTTCTTTAAATTTTTGACTGTTATTATGTAAATATATACTAATTTTAAAGTTGTGGTTTTACAGTTCAAACCGTAGACAACATCATTGGAGCGCATTAAGAGCTCATTTGAATACAATAATGTTTGTATCTAAAAATCTGTACAAAATTCCATAGTCATAGTCATTGACACCAGACTATAGGTATGAATGTGTCTTATCTTTAGTAGCAAGTATGTAAACGATGATCTAGCAAGGTGAGCAATGCTATTACGTACTGAGCTGAGTAACATTTTTTTTCTTTTCACAAAGGAAAATATTTGTCTTAAAGTAAAAATGTTTTCGTATCATCTTACATTCTTTATGCATGTGCTCAATGATTAAACAAACGTCTGTGATCAGTTTTATTAGTATTTCTTTGATAACTTATCAGTCAGCAACTGAACAATCAACGCAGTCATTGTCCGTGTTTTACGTATGAAACATAGGTGTGAAGTGGTTTTGATTACCCAGGTACAGATTTCAATTACAAATTAACGTGTATCGCATACAAATAAATATCACCCAATGATTAGTGAATAATACGCAAAAATACAACGCGACGATACGAACTATAAACTTAGGTTACCATTTATTATGAGACAACAGCAAGAAGGTGAAAATGTTATTTTGTATCTAATCGTCCGTGTAGCGTTTTTACTATCTGTTAACTATGTTCTATTGATTACCGATAAATGTTTGCTATGTGCATTTGTAAACGGTCGTTCAGCCCAGATTATCATTGTCTGCCTAGTGCCTGTAATATTTATTGCGTTTAAAATGAAAATCATTACAGGTGTAATTGAGGAGAGAACGCACTACTTTTGTGTATGCACATGCCCACATTCCTTAAACACATTTGCCGCATTAGGAAAACTGTTTCTCTGCTAATTTGCACTTATCCGCGAAAAATGTCCGCTTTTTTGGTGCAAATATGGTTACGTTGTTGTACCGAAAGAATCCATGCCTGTTACAGTTAGAGTACTTTTTCAGAGAAAATGATGATTTACGAGAACAATCAGCAGACGCGAGATGTGTTCATTGCCGCGCTTTATAAGCTAGGTAATGTACGTTTTTAGCGAGAGTTGGTGCTCTCTCATGGTCATCATCATCCCAGTGTTGTCTCCCTCCTCATCATCATCAACAGCGGGTACATGCACCACTGTCTCGCCATCACAATGCAAAAGTATCTTCTTGTTGCTCATTTTGTGGCGAATGCGAAGGAGAAGTAATGTACACGATTACGATTAAGAATTCTTCATGAGTTTTGACGATCTCCCCTTATAGTGTTGCTCGGTTTACGACGACCATTTTCTTGCTGGTTGTAGAACATTATAAGGCAAAAGCATTCTTCCTTCTCCCATATCCTTTCTTTCTTCTGCTGTGAATAATAATGTTGAAAACTTTAACTAACTTCAGGCTAAGAGCCTGTATAATGCAATAAGGCAAAAGTAAATGAACAAGTCAAGAGCAAAACGCTCTTTTTCTTTTCTTCTTCGCGGCTGTCAAAGCCAGGATATGGTTTGGTCGTCTCTCGCGAAAGTAAGTAGAGCAGTGGAAGAAGAAACGATGAACGTACTTACGGGATTTTTTCTTGAATTTAGGAACCAGGTCATCTAGATATTGGTCAAATCAGACAAGATAGCACTTTTTAATACTTATTATACATAGGAAGATCCTGTCAAATGGCTTTGTTGTCGGTTAAAGATAGCTTGTCTGCTTAATGTGAATCTTTTCCCTGTGCAGTCTATAATAATTCCCCATAAGTACACGCATGCATCTAGGAATTTACGTGCCTGTAGTACTTGCTATACATTAATGTCTGATTTGATTATGACCAAAACCATATTAACAATGAGATGGGAATATATCCTAACTACTGTTTCGTGGATGCAAATGTAATTAGAGATGCTAATGTTACACGGACGAAAATGATGCCATTTTGTGAAGTAGTATCATGGTTGACAATTCACAATACCCTAATGGGCTGTTCTCTCTTCATGGCTGAGGAGTGTGGTACCAAGAAACCACTTGAGAAACGTTGCATAGTGCTCAAAGTTTGCAGTTTTAGTAGCAGTGGGACATCGAAAGAGTCGTGAAATTTTGATGACGACGATGAATGAAGATGAGTACCTATTATGTAGGTATTGCATAGGTTAAAGTTGGGTTGGTTGTTTTTTCCCAGGAAATCACACTATAAAATGCATACAATATAAGACAAGTGTAAGTAGCTTCAATAATGCTGTATAATGGACAGGGACGACGGAAAAGTTTTGTTTAACAAAGTTCACATCATAATATCACCGTCGCCGCCGCCATCATCATCGTCACAATGCACCATAATAATAATAACATACTATGGCATTTGAAATGGTTGCATTCACCTTTATAAGTGGTAATGCACAATGCAATTCAAAAAAAGACATGGTTGTCGTGAGTGCTCTCATTCTAAATCACGTGAGAGTTTGATGGTGTGAATTCTGATGGCTTGGTTTCATTTTCCCCTTATCTATAAGATATTGGACAAGTAGTTTCACTCTAACCATTAACGAAGAAAAACCAACATAAATTCTTTCCTGGTACTGTATTCAGCGGTACGACCACGATGGGTATCCGTCACAAGCACGGTCATAATTAGCATGCCCTGTCATAAAGTCGATAACTGAAGATACAAGCAATTCATTTTTACGAGTGTTGTATTATTCCATTTGTTTGTATATTAGAAACAGTACTCTTTTCTCTACAGACTCTACATGCTCTAGGGGAACATCAACTGTGTGAGGTGGTGCAGTTTAATGATCCTCACAGCTAGGTCGTTAGAAAGAAAGAGAAATTTCTCACAAATTCTTGAGTGATTGTTGATTGTGGATGAGGAATTACCGTTATAAACTCACTGAACAAACAACCAATTTAAACAAGATGAACACAGGAATTGAGAATATGTTATTAGTACATGACATGCTAGTTGTTTTGAATGCTAATCATGTTTACCTTTCATTTACAGAAAAAGTCTGCTCTCGACCATGGACGTTTGAAAGGGTACCCAACAAGATGATCCGGAATAACGATGACTCCCTCATTTTCACATCAACCAAAGAGGCTTGCTTGGCTGCTTGCTTAAATGAGGTAAGAAGATTGTACCATTTTCTCCATGAGACACGCGTACAAAGTATGTCATAAGTCATAAGGGCGAGGGCGATGAAGGTCACAAGAGTGATCTCGTTGAGGAAACTTTAACCGGGGCATTATCGTCGTCATCTATCATCACATTCGCATTACTTTTCCTACTCGTAGAGGGCGCAATAAATTTAGGGGCCGTCCCCTCATTAACTCTAGTTATCCTGAGAGAATGAACATTTTGCATTGTTATGAAAGCATGTTGCTGAGCGTGTTGCATTTCATAATACACGATTGAACCACTTAGCGAAGATAAATGGTTTCTTTGCATGCAACTTTAAATTGCGCTTACAAGCAAGTCATCATATCGTTATATCTGTAAATTATGGAATCATTTTCTGCAACCATTAGGCTATTAGGGCATTTTGCAGCGTAATAACTGAGCAGTGCCACGTCGATGTCAAATATCAGTCTGGTTCTTAGGATAATGTGCTTTTTGATACTAATCGGTTTCCTTGTTGAATTTGGAGGTAGTTCATACACTGGCCAGCGCTAGTGGAAATTATCGATTTTAATAATGATAGTATATGTATTACATAATGCAAGTATACGAGACCTTAGACTATAGATCGGTTGATTGATTTCTTTTCGTGACTCCGATACACCATTTTAGAAGGAAAATACTGTCGTATATGAGATGAAAGAGGTTATAGGCTTTGGCTCATATATAATACCTTGCGAAACAATTCAACTTGCAACTCGCTGCTTTAAGCTGTGTGACTCTAGAGCACATCACTAACAAAAGTAATCATTTTTACACAAAAGAAAGTCACTGCCAGTAAATAATCAATAATACGCTTCAGA
>JAHZNB010001816.1:0-14807 GCA_027744295.1 Callyntrura guangdongensis
ATCTCAGCTTTATTTTTCATTTTCTCTAAATACTAGCGTATCGACTTGTAGGTACTGAGAATTTAGAGCTGCCGTCAATAACACACATGCCATCATGCTATAGCCCAGAAAGGAAAAATACCCGGCAGCTTTTAGAAGTCATATATAGTCAAGCCAGGATCAACGTTAGACTTTGTTTGATGGTGGTGAAATCAACAACAAGTCAAATAAAACGAACGGCGTGGAATCCTTTGCTGCATGACTTTTGCACAAGAAGGTTGCGACGGCTGTGTGAGTTGATTGAATGTTACTCCGGCAGTGGATTAAATACAGGGCAATAAAACTGCTGAACCTTTCGCTAGCAGGCGAAAAGGGTGCAACAGACAAGAAAACGAAATAATGTGAGTAAAAGTAAGAGTATATAAACATTATATTTATTTATACTAGTTGTTTGGATGCGAGTTGGGGATATGTGTGATCAAAACCCTAGAGGTGTTTGAGCAGAGTAAAGTAAGTTATAGTTGTTTTTATCTCGTTACTTGAATGTTTTCATACAAAAACTCGTAGGCTGTTGTGAGTGAGTGAGTGTGTACCTAAATAGAATCACTCACATGCATAAACAGTCAAAGGTATACCGCGCGGAGAAGTCGCGCAGTCACACAACGTAAATATGTTTTTATTTTTTTGCTGCTGCTGCTGATGGCTGTTATGGAATGGAAAAAAAGTTTTCCCGTTCTTGTATTGATAATAATGAAGTTCAGCCAAGTGTCAAATTAAGAGCGTATATAACTAATTTGCGGGGCTGACTAAATTTCTCTCTAAGCATAGAATCTGGCAATTGAGATAAATTGATTGCTGCTGCTTCTCCTACAAACGAAGCGCATTAAAGTAAATTCAAGCTCATACATAAATGCTCTCTCAAAAGCAGAGTCGGCGAAAAGCAATATTGACGAGGATGATGATGGCAATAACTGCCCTCCCACATGAAATGAATATGCCCCATAAAAGTCTAATTTTCGAAGGATTAATGTGCGTATTTGTGCGACTATGAAAATTAATAGTGTTATTGTGCCTATGTCCATACTGTATAAAGTTCTATTAATGTACGTGATTTAATGTCGGCAGTATATAATGCTTTCAATCAACACAAGTTATCTTTACAGTCGCATCGAATTAGTACAGTCAAACGAGTATTTCTCTCGGCCGAATTTTTTATAACGCGTACGAGGAAAATACAAAACAAAAACAAAGACATACACTTTTTAATTCAAGGTAGTCGGTGAAGCACATAATATATACGTACTTACTTAAGGAAAGAGTAATGTTATGAGGAAAATAGAACACGTTAATTAGTAGTCGCCCGCCACTGTTTTATGTCGGAGAACACAATCTTTTGTTGCTCTTTAATTTTGCAAGTAGGCTGTATAAGTTGAAAGTTTGTTCCAAATACTCCATTACGTGTATATTTAATTTACACTTTACTCTGGATTCACCTGATTCACGAAATGACAAAGTTTGTTTCGTCGAGTTGTGGAAAGGAACTTTGTTGCTGATTTTAGCATGCCCAAGTTACAAGTTTTGTGTTCTCTCATTCCAACATGCTTGTTACCACAGTCGTGATGAGAAATGAATGGCGATAAGTTGACTTTGTAAAATGTCTTCTGAAGTAAGGCAAGAAGCATGAAAATAAGTGAAAATGTCTGCAGTCTATTCAAATTCATCTAGTCAGAGTGTAACACCACAAAATTATTCATAGTCTCATACATAATGTGGGCAACATTAAGGAGAAAAAATGCATAAACTTTCGCAAACACTCTCAGAAATTCCCTTTCACTTTGCTTCATCTTCATCTTACATTATTGCTATCTTTTCGTGCCCAGAGTTCCATCCCACAGGCAATTTTGCGTAAAAGGCAAAAGGAAGTTTTAAGTGAAAGTCTTATTTCCATGAATTTACAAATATATGCGATGGGCGAATAGGGAATTCTGACGTCTCAACAGGATCAAGCTTGTCCTTCTTTCATACTGAATCCATTCATTCCACCTACTCTACTACCACCACTGATGGTTTACTTATTATTACTTACATTTACTACACTGCTTAATGTAGAGAGCTCATTCGTTGCAAAAATAAAAACGAATATAAATTTGTAGCCAACATCAGCATAAAAATTAAGTTCTAAGTAAACTGATATGATATCCCTGTAACAAATTGTTTTCCCGTGGAATCCCACACTCGGTTTTGTTCCCGTTACCACAAATAGAAATGTTGTTTTCAAATGTTTTCATGAGATCTTTACAAGGAAAACAGTTTCACTTTTTGCCCAAAAGTTTTGTCTGTCCAAGTGCATCGTGTATTTACACAAAAAGGAAAATGTATTAAAGCCAAAATAGTATTAACGAAATGAAAAGTACAAAAAGAGTAATTTTGTAAATGGTCAGGATGCTGCAACAGCGCTGTTCACAACTCTATTTGAAACAAGATACAATGCTACCTAAACATACTCGCCAACAACCCATTGAAATATCTACAGACGGTGACTCTCCCGGGCAAATGTTCCGTTGGTAAAGTGGCTTGGCAAAAATAGCCTCTTTTCTTTTACCCTTATTAAAAAACAAACTACAACGTCATTTAGCATATGGGCTCCCCCCAGCTCCAAAAGAACAAAAAGCACAGCAGCAAAAGTATCCGCGAAAGAAAAACAAGCTTTTTAATAAAAAAAACCTAAAACCTTTGTATTATTTAACCTTATGGTTGAATAACAAAATAGGTAGTACTTTTATCAAATAAATGGCGTGTCGTCTCTTCTTCTCCGTCTCTACTAACTAAACCCAACAACAAATTTTCTTTGTAATTTTAAGTGAGTCTTCCCTTTTGTTCTTGGAGAAGAGAAGTGGTAGCAAGAACAAGTGTACGCGGCAACAACAGCAAGAACAAGCAAGGTGACTGTAATATCACTATCATCGTCGTCCACCTGCTATTCCGAATTACTCACAAAGACGTACTCACTGCCTCCCTCCACAAAAATACTTTTCACTCTTTTCAAGCATAACACTGACCCCATGAATTCTTCAAGCTACAATCTCATCATCACCATCATCGTCTTCGTGCACCTGTCACTATAATATTGCTGTTGCTGCCTGGTTAACCCGAGGCGCTTAAGCATAAAAGTATGTACACATATTCCTGTAACATCATCAGCAGAAGCAGCAGCATGTATAGCTGCTGAGTGAGAGGGAAGAAAGGTATGCAAAGCAAGTACCCTGGAGCTACCACAGGCTAGCAACCGAGTCCATCAGGGATACTTTTTTCAGGTCTTTCCTCGCATAGTTACAGAAATTCCATGTCACTAGCTCCCGAAGGTTTTTATTTTGGTATGTGTTGTACACTTACTCAAAACAAAGAAACACACTGGGGCTCTTGAGGATTACATTTTCTTTGTTGTTGTGCTCTCTCCTGGATGCGGACTTGAAGTATAGTGGTACGAAGAAAGGGAAGGTGCACATAAATATACACAAGAAAGAAAATGTAATAATTTTAGACACGCATGTAAAGCTGTAGACAGATAATATGTATCCAAGCGTGAAATTGGAACGCACAACCTGACTCCTGTGAGTGTCTTATGTGGGGTTCATGATTTCACGAAATATAATAATATATGGTTGTGTGTGTGGTTTATAATCCAGGCCATGGGCTCCTTCGGTCCTATTCTACGTCTCGTTTAGTTCATATTGTGTTATGCTTGATACAAGCTCAACAAATCTTTATATGTATATCGTGCTTTTAGTCAGAACCACTTTCTTTATGCTTTTCTAGGAAAACTCGGAAAATACCCTGTTCGTGGGTCTTCTGAAGGCAAACAGAAAACCCACATTTTTTGTTATTGCCATTACAATTTATACAGACGTATGTAATATACGTACACGTACAAAAACAAAAATTGATCGGGAAAGAGTAGAAGAGTCCAAAGGTTGTATTTACTACATATTCGATATATACAAACTATATATACTTGATAGGTAATTTATAATCCAACATTACTGGTATGACTTGTTTTTCTTCAAGCAATTGTGATGGTTTCTTTTGAAAAATCTTTAATTGCAATTTTGTCGACGTGACTAGTGATGTGCTTTCATGTTAAATTTGCTTCCATGTAGGAGTTCTATGTAATCAAAATTTCTTGCTAGAAATAGCACGCAGCGAAGACTTTTTTCACACATCACAATTTCATTTTACGCAATTCGATTCAAAGAATCAAACGCATTTTTCACACTCACAATGCGCAAAAATCTTTGGGGTTAATGGCAAATGATAATGGTGAATCTAGAGAATGTTTTTATGCATTTGTGTTGAAAGTGTGAATACTTAAATACATGCAGCGTAACAAATCCTTGTATTACACACATTAACCGTGCACTGTGTGCGAACACATTTGTATTGAAGACTCAGTTATTATTATTATCATCATCATGTTGTTGTTTTTTAAAAAAACCTTCAAAATTTCAGAGAAGTCAATTGACTCAATAAAATTCTTAAACTTTCTCAAAATTCAATCCATCTTGCCATCATCAATACAAACTCTTTTGCATTATCATCATCATGGCTATCACATCATATTGTATCATCATAATATACCCCCTCTATATCTACTAATGGCAATAAACATTTTTGGATCGCTTCCTCAGCAGTAAAGTTGAATCATCCTCATGGTCTCTTCTCAAAACTTTCTAATGGACGGACAGTGTGAGTATATCATAACTTTGTTAAGAGGCTGTAAACCTCTCTCTCCTCTCTGCGTGCAGTACTCACAGTATATATTTCTCTTCACATTTCTGACTCTTGTTATTGATGCGATTGTCGTAAAATACAGAAATTTTTTGCTTGAGTCATAAAAATGAATCTTCTATCTTTTACTTACTTTTGCCCTTGTTACTGCAAGTGATCTCTCATTTCATCATGATTTGACGCAGCAGCAATGGAAAAGATAGGAATGGGCTCTTCAACAAAATTCATTTGTAGGAAAGACCATTTACCATAATGGTTGGAGGATAAGGAAGGCTGTCCAACTTAGCCCTGAACTCTCAAATACAACTTCCCTTTCAAAATTACAATAATAAAGTCTCAGATAATGATAATAGTCTTTTCCCATTGCCAATTGCAGGATCACAAAACCATGTCTTGCCTCTTCAATCAATCAGATGCAATTATTATCCATCCCGCATCGCCCCCACAAAAATCAAAGCATGATCCTTACTCTTCATGTGTGATTTCTTTTTTTAAATGAGCCCCCGATCCTTGAATATGTACATTTTGTTTTACTACTCATGTTGACATTATTTTTCATTTGTTTTGCATGTCTTTGCTTTCTGATTGGCTTACAAGTGCATATATCAGTGCATAAAAATTACAAGAAAACTATTAGTGCTGTATGCTGGTTCGAAACGAACACAATTCTGTTCTCAAAAATATATTTGGTTGCTTGTTTTTATGTAGTTGTGTTACAGTGAGCAAACAAACCCATTTTACTTACCCATATGAAACTAGCGATCGCCGAAAAAGTCGTATCATATTGTTTATAGTCGGGCTGATTCACGACATGGCTCAATCACAAACTGACTTGTTCTTTTAACGACGCCTTGCATGAGTAGTGTAAATGGCCCTGTTTGTGAGAAGCCATGAAACTATATAGTAGAGATTTTGAGAAGACATTAAACGAAAAAGTTCAATATATATTGAGAAACTAATAATCATAATCATACGTCAGGCTTTATGCTGGTGTAAGCGTTCACTTACAACTTAAGTGTTTGATGTTTTTGCTTCAAAGCCATGCAAGAATGGTGGTGAAGAAGGTTATGGTAGACGCTTTAAGGAAGCCACAGCCAAGAAAGTTGAAAAACATACAGAGACAGAGAAACATACACTGATACATTAAGACGACAACGACGACGACGAAGTGGCAAGCCTTGTAACAATTACAATAGCTTTATAAAAGACAACACTAAAAAACATAGAGGGAAGAAGCCAGTCACCTAACCTAAAAGTTAAGCCTGATCGTTCATGGGGTGGGTGTTGTAGACGACTGCTACAGCTTTCTAAATACACGTATCTGACCAAAACCCAGGCATGCCAGTCGTATTA
Source organism: Callyntrura guangdongensis (assembly GCA_027744295.1). NCBI lineage: Eukaryota > Metazoa > Arthropoda > Collembola > Entomobryomorpha > Paronellidae > Callyntrura > Callyntrura guangdongensis. Next base: position 6,118 of record JAHZNB010001816.1, read on the forward strand.
CTATACTATACGGTAAAGCAGTAACAAAAACGGCAGCAGTATTACGGACGGTGACGGCGTTTGAAAAAGTAGTTGGGAGAGAAAACTTTTCTTTGTGAACCCTCCTCTCTCTCTCTCTCTCGCACTCTCATTTGGACTTGTGTGATAATGGCGATGGCCCAACCAAAAAAGTGCTCCGAAATCCAATACATTTTTTCTTCCTCTCTTACAGGGAAGAAGCAGCAACGGCAATAGTAATCTAAAATCTAACGCACCATCATCATCATCAACAGCACTCAGCACTAAAGGCAGCAGATCAGACTAGACTTTGGTGTTAGGGGATAATATAGGGACAAGCAATCAACTGAATAAAAGGCTACTGCTACTACCGCCGTGATGTTGTATGGAAGCCGTAATCCTCGAGTCGACGAGACTCCTCCACAAAAACTTTGAATGGAATCACATAGCTTTATTGCTGCCGTTTGGCAGGCTCATGGCTGCAATATATATTACGTATGTACATATACCTACCTACTTTTCTCAGCGTACATAAACCATGCATATATACCTATATACACCTTATTAACTATTATTTTATTACACATTACAATGCATACACAAAACTTTTTAAAAGAGCGTTGGCTTCCGTCTTATCAAAGCAGAACAGCAGAGAGAAAGAAGAAGTTGTTGAAGGCGAGATACATTTACGTAAATACGTGTGCGTGTACAGTTGAAGAAAAGAAACCAAGCAAAAGTGTAAGGAAACCAGCCTAGTAACATGCTCTCTTGTATAACGCCATATTATACCAAACCAGACCGTCATCTCTTCTTCATCTCTTTTAACAACTTCCCTTCCCCTTGTCTTGTTCCTTCATTGTATACATGAAAAATATCTGCATTCTTCGTCTTTTTCGAGTTCCTTTTCGGTAGTAGGACACACACACACGTTGCCTTGCCTCACCACGAATACGAATATTCCTATCGGTATATAGGTACCCATAAACCAAAGTTCTGTAATGATACGAAAAACGTGATAAGCTATAGGTATGAATATAGGGCAGACAGACACTGACAGACACAAATACCTATGCTCATATACTTTACACTACTGCAGCAGGTAGGCTACTTACAAACAACAGCTACACACAATACATTCCTCCCTCAGTAAAAAAAAGTTATACTTATATGCAGCATGCTTGAATTCACTTTTTAAACATATAACGGCCACTTTTCTGATGATGGGGTGGTGGTACCTATATAGCCGTGTCGGTTGGAATACACCTACGACACAGCAAAAATGCTGTATATGTACTCAATATATGTAGGTATCTGCATTTATTTTGTGCACTCATTCCATACAAATGGAAAAATGTACAGCAGTTCATATTGTATGTGTGTGTTCTCAGCAGTTGAGATAAATTTTTCGGCAATGTGTATAATATAGAGTATAGAGAGGCAGGACTACTTCTTGAGAATACATTGCTTTGCTCTCTGGCACGGCTTAACACGTAGAACCACTAGTACCACTCGATGTTTTTTTTCTTCATTTTTTTTTCTCTTTTGGTGCTGCCGTTTTGCTGCTAGTTATATTCGATGTGTGACGGTTGGTCTCTTTGCCTGCTTGGGTAAAGTGTGTTTTTATACAATACGGAGGGAGGTATTGCTTTGATAGGATAACATACTTGGTTCACTGTCGAAACTCAAAGCAATCCATATCATTAAAGCAGGCATTCACATTCGGTCAGATACATATTCATACAATATGGAGAAATAGCTTGTCTCTCTCTGCTTTTAGCTCAAGTCTGTAGTATAGATATTGAATTTACATCATCCTCATCATCATCATCGGATCCACGCTACAGAAACATCAACAAAACAGCCGAGACTGGCACAACAACACATCAGCTCAAATAAAGCAGGCAACGAAAGGATTGTGCACCTTGCTCATAACCATCATCATCAGCAGCATAATAATAATATCATCTCTCTCTGGCTGCATATAAAATGCTTAAAATCACCAGCAGGGAGAAAAACTCTGTTCCGCCTTACAGGTTGAAATGAACTATATAAACGAAACCGTGTGGCGTGCAATATTATTAGTGTGTAGGTATATCATCATCATGGTACAGAAAACGATGTAACACAAAAAAACATCATCATTTTCATTCCGTCGGTTCTTCTCACTTCCGTTCTTTTCCTTCTATCAGTAATATTTGCATTCCCAAAGAGCAGTAAAATAACAACTCAAGAAGAAACTATGCTCACTCTACCTTTCACTTAACAATTTACATATACATTGTATAAGCGAATCATCATCGTTCCTAGAAAAAAGAGTGCGCCGTTGTTGTTGTTGTCGTCGTCATCATCATCATTCTTGTACTTCTTTTTTGAAGGATCGAAGCATACTTCAATTAAATGGCAACGTCGTAGTCCCATTCCTTCTTGGTCGTCATCATCGTATATCCTTTTGCCCTTAGCTGCGCTTTACCAAGTTGTGTAATACACAAAAAGCATTATCAACATCAGAGTGCCAGCGACAAAAACAACAAAACATGATGGAATACTTATATACATACACGCTCAATCTAAAGACAAGCAGGCCAACAACAAGCAAGACTAGAGATTAGTAAGAGAAACGTGTAACCTTACAACAATAATAACAACAGCAGTTGTTATATACATACCAAACTCTAAATACTGAAAATAACATCAAGAAATAAATGTTTGTAACAAAGAACGAACATAGCTCCACGTTTTTAGCAATCTTAAACTTGAACTGAAACAGTGGTGGTGGTGCCGTTGTTCGTATTGTATTGCACACAAACGCACACACACATTGTGTTAAAATTTTGTCGATAATAAACTAAACTTCCACCACGACCATACACCGACACATCATCATCGGCCCTGCCACTGACTCTCTTTTAGTTCTATTAAATACGAAAATCTCAACGTGAGTAATTTAATGTGGAGGTATGCACGTACTTTTGGAGTCGAGTACAGAGGCATAGCATACCAGCGAATTTTAGTTGTTATTATGAGAGAAGAACGCTTCCATCAGCAGCAGCAGCAGCAGCAGCAAAAGCAAGCAGGCAACAGCAGCAGCACAGCCAAGAATAACATCATCCGCATCCATCAGTAACAACAAAAGTCTTCAAACTTCAAACCTGAAGTTTAAACTCACCCTTCCCATTTAAGTAATACTGGTCGCATCTTACTCTTTTAAAACTTCTTCATCACGTCTTCAGATTCTACACATACCTATATAATAATAATAATAATATATACAGGCCCTGTTTCAATCTCTTCGTTGAGAACAAAAGGAAAAAAAGTTCAAATCTAAGCACAATCAACAATCATCATCGTCCTCGTCATCTTCACCATCCCCCCTCAACATCCACACATCTATACTGTGTTTGTGGTTTCATCTTCATAATATCCTCAAAAAAATTTCTTGTCTGCACAAAATTGGATTTGAATGCACTAAAGCATTTTATAATACATGTAGCTATATATCTTGTCCATTCAACTGTGCGACATGCACCTCATTTACAACAACGCGCAGTTGTATTTGTTATATACTTTGAAGGAAAAATAGTTGTGTTGTTCTTAGGAGCAGCGGACGGACATGATGATTGTAAAAAGATTGTTACAACACTAACAATGCACACATATATACGGACGAAAAGAAGAGAGATATATAATAGTAATGTATGCTCAGTAACCAACTGATAGTGAGGAAAGACAGNATATAATAGTAATGTATGCTCAGTAACCAACTGATAGTGAGGAAAGACAGACCTACAACAACAAACAAGAAAGAAAGAAAATCAACCCCTCATTCAAAATCCCAGGTATTTCAAGGTATAGCATAGCTTGGAGCTTGGTGAGCAAAAAATCCCTGCTTGTTGAAAGAAACAGGCTCTTCTCATTCAGCGTTATAGCGTTGCTCGTATATGAGTTGAGTGTGTGTGTGCAGCAGTGAACGTGGTGGTGGTTTTTGGTGACTGTTACTGTTGTATACTTTTAGTTATAGTTGGAGCAGTTGAACGTGTACAACAACAGAGAGATTACATGATCCCCTGTTCTGTGTAATATCGTCATCATCATAGACTATGACCATTACCACCATCGTCAGCATCGCATACCTACGCTTCTTTTAATGATAATCTCACATTCTATCTATATTTTAATGTAACCTGTTCTCTTGGTCTGAGTAGTTGGGCTGCTGCTTCTGGTTTTCCAGTCCAGAGAAGCAACAGAGTTCACAGTACGATTACAACATTTTATCGATAAACAAGTGAAAATTCTTCTCACTGATACTTGGTATTGAATGTCAGTGGAACAACAACTTTCCAGTAGTAATATCCCAATCGATTGATTGCTTATAAAATATAGTAATGTAGTGTGTTCATTGGAAATATTGCAAGTTGTTTTTTTAGCAGTGGTGGTAGTGTGATAGTCTTGTTTTAATGACTGAATTAAGCGCCGTCATCAGAATGAAAAATAATTTGCTGGGCGAGGATCGTAAATTATTTAATGCAGGGATTCAAACTTAGTCTACGCAGTTCCGTCTCCGTCCGCCTTATCGAAACCGTCGTCGACGTCTTCGTCTGTCCCACACACACACACACACACACACAAAGACATTCCTATAACCACTTTTTATACGCGTTCTCATTCAAGCGTGTAAAAAACAGGATGATGGATTTTTCGTGTTGTTGTGGAGGTTGCTGATGTACTGCTATGTCCAGGAGACCCACATCCACCACTTTAGCTTCTTCAGCTCATTCTGTATGGACAGGAAGAAGAAAGAACTTGTTGTATTATGATTTCGTGCAGCGGCAGAAGTGCTAGCGCACAGTGAAAAAGTGAGCCTTATCATTATGGGATTCTTTTGTGTAATTTCTCCAGTACAATGACTTTGAAGGAAAAGGCATCTTCGCAGAACAGGAAACGGGTAATTATATCTGGAATTGGAGTCTGTATCTTGTGCACAGGGACGTGGACAAATTGTCAAGAAACTCAATAAAGGAGATATATCATCAATTTTGCCATTTGACAACAAAAAATTTGGAAAGAAATGCCAAAAAGCAATGTGAAAATCAACTAATGCATCCATCATCGATCTTATCGATTTTGTACACACATCTCTTCCGAATTTAACAACAATCAAGTTGTGATAATATACAAAACTACCACGACTTAAGAAATAGTACGAGAAATCGATTTACGCAGTGAATAACAATAATTGCCAGATGAAATTCAAATAATTGTACACCGTATAAAAGTTTATGTCAACACAGAAGTGGAGGGTAACTTTCACAACATTTTTTTCTTCAATTCTATCAAAGAAAAAGGAACTTTCAAGACTGACAGCCCCAATTACGTACAAGAAGACAGATAGAGCTAGTAGCAGTATCATCAACCGACCGACCGAGAATTAAAAAAATCGTTTGTATTATCCCTCGCGTCCCAATTTCACTCGCATCACAATAAAGGAAAGTAGCACTGCTTCATTTTTCTGCTAACAACAATCTTGGAAGCCGAAAATTTGTCATTCATCAAGGATCATTACTGTCACAATAATTGTCCCAGTTGTTATTATTATTTTTTATGAAGTGAAGTGTCACGTTTTTGCTTCATGTGGTTTTTGTTGTGTTCGTGTCACGTGTCACCACTACTAGCAGAATCCTTATCACCATCATTTTCCACCAAACGAAATCACCTGAGTTTTGGAGTAGGGAGCCAGTCTATTTACATTTAGAAAGTTTTCAATGGGAGCTAACTTAGCTAAAGGAGGCAATGCATTACTTGAAGCTTTACCTGGAACCCAGGTATGTTTACAAACATGTCATGTGTGAAAAAATAAGCTTTACTTGATGTTCTATTTTTAAATACCTTGTAAGTAAATATTGCACACGTCACTGACGACTGAACATAGTATTATAGCATAGTATTATGCACGAATAAATTTTTCAGAAGGCAGACTGGAATAATTTAGTTTTTCGATTATGCTCATAGAATTAATTAAGTTGTATAACTCAAAAGCAAACATTATTGTATTTTCACAAAAATATTAACATGGATTCGTACGACTCAGCCTTATCAGCTCTCGGTTAGCAGGTTTACTTGGGTCAAAGTTTCATAAAATAAATCAAATCATTACTACGTAATACGACCATCCTCAGTTTTATGTTCAATGACGACTATTGATTGTAAAAGTAACAAACGTTTACCGCGTAACCATTCATGTTATCATCAACACAACATACTCAAAAGCTCATATCAGTATCCTTGCTCGTTGGTCTCCTCGGTATGGATTTATCATATATCCTCAGCACAAAATACAGACTCTGTAGTCTTTATCACATTATATTCGTTGTGTCACATTAAATAAAGCAAGGTTTGTTTATTGTATTTTAAACATTGCATAGGGTGGAAGGGAAATGTATTTAATTTTCATAAACGTCTTAAATTTGATGTGTATTTAAAATATTTTATGGAAAGCATGTTTGTTTCATGTCGAGTCGCTCGTCATCGTCCGTCACAGTACTAGAATCTTATCACAGCACTGAAGTGTAATGAACACAATCTCTGAATATTCTATATGGAGGTTGAGTGGTTGTCTAAGAAGGCGTATAGTAGCTTGGTCTATCAACTTGATGATGCTGGTGATATGATTACAGCGTGAAGGATGACGATGATGATGAGTCATTGTCTCGCTGACATAATGGAATAACGTGTAGTGAGCTTAAGTGAGTTTGTTTAGTAAAAAGGGTAATGTTAAAGCCCATCAGAGAACATGCATTATGCATTTACGTTTTGTAAACTAAGATTGACTGGATAAATGTTTGTTGGTATTTACCATTTATACCTTTAACTCCGAGCATTAACTCTTACCACGAAGGCGTTTTTTACATTCATTGTCATTACTAGCTTTAGCAACACAAACCTTGTGAAAACCGGATGGTATGAAAAGTATATAAATTGTTTAACGATTTCATAATATTATAGTTGTTGGTAGTAGTTAATTCAATTATAGAATTTGAATGGGAATATGGGCATAACTAACTGTCGTCAACAGTATTTGCAAAGGATGGGAGGCAAAAAAATATAATGTACTGTCACATCTGTAATTGCAATTCTTCCTGTAAATGTTAATTCAGCTATTTTGAAATGGGTGTTTAATAACACAAAAAATGCACCACTCATTGCATTTTTACCATTGTCACTTTAAAATACATGAAATAAATTGTACGTACGCTGACGTTCGATGAATTATGGTTGGAGTAGTTTTATAATTTAGTTAAAGTCAGCGTTGTCATTATTATATTCAACCTGTGGTTCAATTGACTTATGGAAAGAACTATATCGTCAACCACAAAATAGAATCACGATGACGTTGATGATACTCGATTAAATTAAAATGAAACAGCTTCGTGCACAATGCATTGTGTGAGATGATTGCATTGGGATTAGCTCATGATGGCGGCAGCTGGTAAATGGTACATAGGGTAATAAGTGTTCAGTCAGCATTTTAATAATGTTATGATGAGATACGATGACGAGATTAAATCACGCAGGCATTTTATTAAAGTACGAAAACACATTTTCCATCGGAGTATGCATGCGATGAGCAAAGTTCGCAAAAATATTTGATAACGTAGGCAAATAAATGTTAAACATGAATAAATGTACCTAAACAGGTACATACAGCAGCGTCATGAATTGACGCTCATGTTCATACAACTCCGATTTATGCAAGCATCAATTGAGTCATCTTCATCGATTTAACTTGATTGTTTATGCAGTTGTCCTTGTCCAAAAGTCCTAATAAGTCGAGGAAACCTTTTTTCGCGTTTACTCGGTAGTGACGCTATGCAAATATTTAATAGGTCGTCACCTTTGTCATATTTTGTAGTATAATAATGAACATTCCTGCAAAAAATATGACGAGGTTTTGCCCATGTACGTATTTAAATGTTTTTGATTGAGTATAGTAATTTTTTCAATAGTTGGTCTTCGTCGTACACGTGGAGGATGACAATATATGATTTTATTTTAACCGAAACTACGACGCAGTTCATAATAGTTAGTTCATACACAAATGTTCAAATTGTCCTGCCTGTCTGTTGAATGAGGAAGTTTGTCCTTGCTACTTTTCAAACCCAGGATTATGTTATGCTAGATGATAGTTTCATAATGTAATCTGTTTTTGCTATTTTTTACTTCATTTCATAATCCGCTCTATTTTTCTTTTCATGACAACTGCACTTAGATCGATCGTGCACATTGAAACTTGATTGCTATGCTTTATAGTATGTCGAAGCGACACATGGTGACGACGCGACGTTGACCAGAGAGACCTATGTTTTGAACAAGTTGCATATGAAAAGTATTGCCAATAAAAACAAGTATTCACAGTGGCATTTATTTTTAGGTACTATTTTGTTTGTTTTTCAAAACGCCAGACAAAGATTTGAAACCGTTGCTAACTTAGCGTAGGATGACTATGGCTTATTAAATAGTAAAACAATAATATTATTATAACTTCACTGAGGCAAATCCCGTATTGCAAATGACATTAGTTCCATGTTTAAATAAAAATTACCACATCTTGTTTCATTTAATTTTTATAATCCCCGCCACCGTCTCCTTCATATTTATTTATGTCACCACAAGTCACAACAACATCATATCATCAAAGC
>JAHZNB010001817.1:0-10057 GCA_027744295.1 Callyntrura guangdongensis
TTTAATTACTTCAGTACTTTTCGCTAGTAATTCGCTAAAATAAAGAAAAACTCAGCAGTACTCATCAATTTATTTGTGACTTTCTGTTGCTTTGGACAAATAAAGGGAGGAAAAATGGAGCAGTGGCAATCCAAATTGGAGGAATACACCGAACGGTGCGATTTTAATGGGCTACCGAAAACCCTCTCAACTGTGTATCCCTCCAAAAATGACCTTGTTCCATACGGCCTCCGAAATATTAAGATGGATGGATTCCCTTGTAAAAGTATGCCCTCCCCCTCCTCTAGTCTCATTGCCCTCATAAATTTGGGTTGGCATAAGACACTAGCTGTGTACGGTAATGGAATACAAACGGTCACCCTAACATGTTCAAATGTCACCAGCCCCCACCAAAAAATCATGCTAATCCCTCTCATCTTGGACCACTCAAAATGTTCCACCAAGACGATCTGTGAAATTCTAAAGGAGATTGAAATAGACATGATGAATTCGACTTCAAATAATTTAGCGGTGGATGCAGCATCCCAGCTTCCAGAAAATTTCTGTGACGCGGTAATCCTTTTTGACGACATTGTAATCAAGATGACTACCCCATTTACCATAAAAGTTGCAACCAAGGAAGATGCACTAGACCTTTGGATTTCCTACAGTAAAAAACTGTTCGACGACGCTCTTATCGACGGACTTCTTGGCTTCTTTCAAACTGTGATGGAGAAACTTAGTGAGGAGAGGCATCAGGCGTCGATTTATATCCTCCATTGACTTTTTGCCCGCCAACCAAAAGGAGCAACTGGAAAATTGGAATGTCAACACAACTGGAAACTTCCCGGTTGACAAGCGACTCCATCATTTGGTGGAAGAAGCTGCAGCTAAAACTCCAGATAATGTCGCAGTAATCTGCCAAGACACCCAGTTGAGTTACGGGGAGCTTAACAAGGGAGCCAACCAAGTGGGGCACTACCTCCATTCCAAGGTCCAAGTTGAAGTGGAACAGTTCATCGCCTTGTTCTTGAATAAGACGGAAGTCCTTTTGATGACACTCCTAGGGATCTGGAAGGCGGGTGCTGCATACATCCCTATTGACCCGGCGTATCCCAATGAGCGGATCAAGTTCATATTGGAGGATAGCGCGGCAAGGATCCTCATAACTAATGGGAAATATAGGGAGAGATTGGTCAACCAAGTTTTACAAGGTGACTCCCATGTGAAAATTATTGATGTGGAGGAGCTGTTTGAGATGGCGAGGAAGATGCCCACCCACGACTTAAACCTACCCCTCAGAAGTAACCAATTGGCATATGTTACCTACACGTCNAACCAATTGGCATATGTTACCTACACGTCAGGCACCACGGGAGTGCCAAAAGGAGTTTATAAGGAACACCTGGGAGTAGTAAACAGCATCACTGACCTCTCCATCCGGTACGAAATGCGGGAAAAACCGGAAGTTGTCGTCCTCTTTTCCGCTTACGTCTTCGAGCCGTTCGTGCGACAAACTTTAATTGCCCTTGTCAACTCCCAGGTGCTTGTAGTCGCAAACGACATTGAGAAGCTGGACCAGCATAAATTCCACCAGTTCTTGGAAAAGCACAGGGTTACGTATTTAAATGGGACTGGCTCTGTACTCGAAGAATATGATCTGGGAAGTTGTAAAACCCTTTCAAAACTCATTCTTGTGGGCGAAGAGCTGACAAAAGCGAGATATGAACGGTTACGAGGAAAATATGAGGGTAGAATCATCTGTGAATATGGCTTCACAGAGTCCGCGCTGGTGACCTGCATGAACGTGTTCGATCTTGGAGATGAGAGGATTGACAGAAGCATTGGGCGTCCCTTAAGGAATGTGAAGGCGTACATAGTGGACAAGGATATGAAACAGGTATCGGTAGGGACTATAGGGGACCTTTACATAGGTGGGGTGGGGATCTCCAGAGGTTACATGAATCGCGCCTCTTTGACAAAAGAGAGGTTTTTGCCGAATCCCTTTCAGACCCCAGAGGAGAAAAAGGACAAAGTTAACCGCCTCATGTACAAAACCGGCGACTTGGCCCGCTGGTTGTGGAATGGGCAAATTGAATATATTGGGAGGAACGACTTCCAAATCAAACTCCGGGGTAATCGAATTGAGCCGGCGGAAATTGAGTCTGTTGTTCTTCAGTATCCCTTGGTGAGCAAGTGCACGGTGGCAGTTAAAGACTCCAAGTCTGCTGAAGAGTCAACAGCATCCTCCAGGCATCTTGTGGGCTACTTTGTGGCAACTCAAGAAGTTCAAGAAGAGGAGCTAATTAATTATCTGGAGAGAAAGCTACCAATATATATGATCCCGGTGAGAATGGTACAGGTGGACGATATCCGGACCAATATCAATGGAAAGGTGGACCTAAATGCGCTACCGGAAGTACTATTTTCCAAGACATTAACTATGGATAAAGTAGAAAAGCCGAGGAACGAGGTAGACTCAAAACTAATTAAAATGTGGAGTGATGCTCTTGGCATTCCTGAAAGTGAGATTCTCATATCCTCAGACTTTTTTAGACTTGGAGGTCATAGTATCACATGCATTCAACTAGTTTCAAAAATCCGACAAGAATTAAGTGTTGAGGTTAGCATTGATGACATATTTACTTTAAGGAGTATCCAAAAGTTATCGGATTACATTTCCAAACAACGTGAGAGTCAGGAAGACCAACTCCAGAGGAAAAAATCTTTTATGAAGAAAATTCCGGGGAGAGAAGATGAGAAGAAGGAGATTATTGCCAACAGCCTTCAGCAAGGACTCGTTTACCATTATTTGAGGCAAGGTGAAAAAGATGACGCCTACATGATGCAGTCTCATTACCGATATTTGGAAAACCTCAACGTCGAAATTTACAAAAAGGCTTGGCAATCTGCGCAAATTAAGTATTCAAGCTTGAGACTTCAGTTCAAAGTGAGAGAGAAAATGTATCAAATTTTTGGGTCGACAGAATCACAACTGGATTGGACGTTTCTAGACATCCGTCATAATCCAGACAAAGACAAGGAAGTTGGAAACATTATCACAGCGGATAGAGAGAGAAGATACAAGTTGGAACTTGGAAATCTATTCCGAATTTACCTAATCAAAGAAGAGGATTCAAAATATTCACTTATTTTTAGCTATCATCACAGTAATCCTTGACGGTTGGAGTATTCCCATCTTGTTCGCTTTTGTGCACAATGCCTATCAAAGTATTTTGGAGGGAAAGGCGCCTCCGTCATCTGATACCGACACGTCAAGTGTTCTCTCCCAACGGTATTTCCAAGAGCACCGGAAAGAGCACCTCAAATACTGGACGGGAGAAATAGAGCAAGTGGAGGAGCGAGTAAATCTTTCAGGATTATTGAAGCCCCGCCTAAAGTACAAAGTGCAGTTAAGCAACTACTCGAAAATTGAAGTTCAAAAACAACTCACGCAAGAAGTGAGTTGTGAGCTGGTGAACAAGCTGCGCGTATTTGGGGTCCGTCATGGGGTCACACTCCACTCAATTCTGCAGTTCGCTTGGCACAAAGTTCTTCACAGTTACGGAGGTGGAAGTCATACGATAGTAGGAACAACCGTTTCCGGTCGGAACATTCCTGTGGATGGGATTGAAAATGCGGTGGGCCTTCTGATAAACACGTTGCCTCTTGTGGTAGACCATGGGAAAATAGGTGACATGAAAATTTCTCTGGCCATTCAGGAAATTCAGAGGAAGGTCAACTCCATAAATTCCAAGAGTACTGTGGAGCTTGGAAAGTTGAAGCTTGGAGGAGGAAATGGGGAACTGAAACAATCTCTTTTTGATAGTCTTTTTGTATTGGAGCCGACTATGGAGATGGGGTCCTTCTTGGGATTTAGTTTGGTGAAAGACTATGAAAAGTTGGATTATCCTTTGGCAGTTATAGCGAGAGAGGGAAATGGAGGGATTTTGAAGTTTGCGCTGCTCTACGCCGGAGAATTATTTGAGGAACAAGTTATTCGGGAGATTTTGCAGCTGTTGGAGTCTATTTTGGTACAGGTGGTGGGAAATTGGGAGGAAAAAGTGAATAATTTGAGACTTGTGCTTCCCGAGCAGCTTATTCTGATGAAAAGGTGGAATGAGACGAGGACGTCGTTTCCGGAGGACAAAACCCTCCATGAAATATTTGAAGAGGCTGTAATACCAAATCCGAATAAGATTGCCTTAATTTATGAAAATAAAAGGTGGAGTTATAAACTGCTCAACAGGATAGCGAACAAACTGACATTTTATTTAAGATCATTAGCTAGCATCAAAGCGGACGACAAGATTGCCCTGATCTTGGAGAAAAACGACCTTCTTATCGTAAGTATTCTCGGTGTTTGGAAATCTGGCGCTGCATTTGTACCAATTGATCCTGGCTATCCTGAAGAAAGAATTAAATTTATGCTGGACGACACGCAATCAAAACTGGTCATTATAAACGGTCATAATAAAAGTAAACTTGGAGGAGTTCTGGGAAACCTGACTCCCAACAAAATTATAGGTATCGAGAATGTGGTGATGACCCTGTGTGATTCAAACTGTGATGATGTTCCTCAACTTCCCAGAGTAGCAGGCAGCAGGGACCTCTGCTACGTCTTTTACACTTCCGGTACAACTGGTCAGCCCAAAGGAGTGATGACTGAGCACCTTGGCGTAGTAAACCTTCATCACTCGCTGTCAACTATTTTCCAGTTGAGGTCAACTCCTAAACCGGAAGTGTTTCTACGCCCAGCTACCCAGCATCACGAGAATTGATGCAGTGGGAGAAGACTTCACTGAAGCGTATTTTGACAAGATAAGAAAGACCTTCACTTCCGGGGTTATCATCAACGGCTATGGCCCCACGGAGACATCAATCACCACTCACAAGAGAATATACAAGGCCGGGGAAAGGAGAACGGATAAGAGCATTGGTCATCAAATTCACAACTCGACTTGCTACATACTCAACAAGTCTGGACAAATGGTGCCCATAGGAGCGGTTGGGGAACTTTATCTTGGTGGAGTGGGAGTTGGACGGGGCTACTTGAACAGAGAAGAGTTGACAAATCAGCTATTTTTAGAGAATCCTTTTGCAACAGAGCAGGATATAAAGGATGGGAGAAATTTGAGGATTTACAAAACCGGGGATTTGGCAAGATTTCTTCCAAATGGGGAAGTGGAGTGTCTCGGGCGGAATGACTTTCAAGTGAAGGTTCGTGGTTTGAGGATTGAGTTGAGTGAGATTGAGACTGTACTCGCTTCCCATCCTGGAATCACTCAATGTGTAGTTGTCGCTCAAAACAATGAGCATTCTGCCTCGAAGGTCCTTGTGGGATATTATGTGTCTAATTCAATTCAAAATGAGGCCACCATTTTGGCTTATCTTCGGAGCAAACTTCCTTCCTTCATGATGCCTCACAGACTTGTTCAGATGGACAGTATTCCGGTAACGATCAATGGGAAGTGCAACGTCAAGCAACTGCCACAAGTCACTTGGAGTCCAAAATCGAATGAAAATCTAAACTGGAGTGAAATTGAGATTAAATTAAGATTCATTTGGGCAGAGCTGCTATGTCTTCCACTGGGTCAGATTGGGGCTGATGATGACTTTTTCAGTTTAGGAGGTGACTCCCTTCTAGTCACCAGCATGACTTTTATGATCCACAAAGCATTTGGGAAGATTGTGGGTGTCCCGCAAGTATTTCTACATAAAACCCTCAAGTCTTTAGGCCAGTTTATAAGTACCGGAAGGCGTCATCATCACTACCAGGGTGACATCCCGAAAACTGACGAGTTTCAACGCACCCCAGTTTCCCTCGCACAAGAGAGACTTTTGTTTATAGATGAAATGGAAAGTGGAACTTGCGCTTTCAATGTGCCCTTCCTTTTCAAGCTGAACAAGAAGGCGGACATTGGGAAGGTCGTGGAGTCATTCAAGTTGGTGGTCAAAAGGCATGAGTCGCTGAGGACGCTGTTGGTTAAATGGGAGAATTCCTACAGCCAAAAGTTAATTACTGAGGAGCAACTTGAAGCGTTTTGGCCCCATTCCATCCTGATGAAAGAGGTCAACTCGTGGGAAAACGGACAAGAGGAAATTGTACATTCCGAAAATTACATTTTCAAACTTGACCAACAACTTCCGGTAAGGATAACCCTAGTCAAGGACCTGGAAAGGATGGAATCATTTGTCAGCGTGGTATTTCATCACACTTGTTTTGATGGTTGGTCCTTTGATATTTTTCAACGGGATTGGAAGTACTTTTGCAGTTGTCTTCATAGTCATGATAATGCCGATGACGCCAAGAATGTTTTGGATCAGCTTCCAAAGTTAGATTATAACTACAAGGAATTCTCTCTTCTGCAGAGACGCATGCTCAGTGGACCCGATTACCATGATGTGAGCTCCTACTGGCTTGGAAAGCTATCAGACGTTGAGCAACTTGATCTCCCCACCGACTTCGAAAGACCTTCACAATTTTTATACTCTGGCCACCAACTCTGTCGACACTTGGATTCCAAGCTGATGACGACGTTGAAGGATTTAGCGAAAAGAATGAAGACCAGCTTATATAGCATCTTGGCGTCCGCACTTGCTCTCACATTGAGTATCTTCTCAGGACAAGAAGAAATTTTAATTGGGTCACCAGTCTCAAATCGAATTCGATCCGAGTTTGAAAATACCATTGGATTTTTCATTAACATCTTGCCGTTGCGCTTTTTGGTGGCGCCAAATACAACTGTGGAGGAATTTATTGAATCCGTAGGAGCTGAGGTAGTCACATCCCACGTTTATCAGGACATGCCATTTGAGAAACTTGTGAAGGAGCTGAAAATTAATAGGGATTTATCCAGGCATCCTTTGGTTCAAGTGATGCTCAATTATAATCCTCTGACGGGTCTGAGAGACTCTTCTTCCCTGAGAGATGAAGACACCCAGCCATTTCAGCTAATTGACGACATTTTGGAAAACAAGGACACCACAGCAAAGTATGACTTGTCCGTTACAGTGTCCCAAATTGGGGATGGACATGTAGTCAATTTCACATTTGCAACCCAGCTTTTTTGCCAAGCCACCGTGGAAAGGTATTTGAACATTTTTCTCCACTGTTTGTCAGCATTTTCTCAGCCTGAGAATTGGAGTAGGAATATTATGGAATTAGTTGGGAGAAATATTCCCATCACGAAACTAGAGCAGCGTCCACTTACAAACAGATGAATCCAGTCATGTGGCCGCCAGCCTTGGGGAAATTTTTGAAAAGGTTGCGAGCACTTGTGGAAATCGTACTGCACTCGTATATAAGAATAAACACGTCTCCTACAACGAGCTGAGCATGAGATCAACCAAACTAGCCTACTTGCTGAAGAATAAACTAATCTCAGCAGGATCCGGGAGAAAAATAGTGGCATTGGTCATGAACAAAAGCGATTGGATGGTCGCGAGCATTCTTGGCGTTTGGAAGGCGGGTGCCGCATATGTTCCTATTGATCCTACTTATCCTAAAGACAGGATAAAATTCATATTAAAGGACACGGCAGCTAACCTTATCATTTCCGATCAGGTAAATTATTCCTTGGTGAGGAAAATAATTGGAGAAGAAAATAAGGCCAAGATTGAGATTGTCATAATTGACCAACCACAAACAATCAATGAGATGGAACATGTAGCAGAATTGGTGCATTTGAATGATGCTCCTCTTGAGAAACCCGAGTTGTGCTATATCATTTACACTTCCGGGAGTACAGGCCTTCCAAAAGGTGTCATGATCACGCACAACAATGTAATTTCCTTCCGGAACTCTTTACTTGAGTATCACAAGAAGCAGGGTGAGACGGTGCTGTTTCTCTCCAACTTTGTTTTCGACTTTTCAATCGAGCAAATAATCCTGTCTATTTTCAACTGGGGCACGTTAATAATAGTTGACGACTTTGGGATGGATGATCAGTTCTATTCTCATCTCAATAAACATCACCTTAGCTACTTGAGTGGGACTCCAAGCTTTGTCTCAGCCTTTGACCTAACCAAATTGACCCATCTCAAGACAGTCACAGTGGCTGGGGAAAAATTGAAAAAATCTCAGTTTACGAAAATCCGTTCGGAGTTCACGGGGAAACTTATTAACGCTTACGGGCTAACGGAAACCACCGTTTACAACTCAGTGTGCGTTTTCCATGCGAATGATAATAAATATGAAAATTCACTTGGCACCATTTTCAGCAACACGAGTTACTATTTATTGGACAAGGAGCTTCGTCCAGTGCCTGAAGGTGCGGTGGCTTGGCTCTACTTAGCGGGCCCTTGTCTCTCCCCTGGTTATCTTAATGAGGAGGATGTGAAAAGTAGCAATTTTGAACGAAATGCATTTCCCAACTCTGTTGATATCTCTCCAGTTTTGTACAGGACCGGCGATTTGGTTCGTTTGAAGCCATCGGGGACACTGGAGTATCTCCGTCGGGAGGATCATCAGGTGAAGATTCGGGGCTTCAGAATTGAAACTGAGGAAATAGAATGCGTCCTTTTGAAACACGACAAGGTGAAAGAATGTGCTGTGATTTGCACGAAAGACTCCAGATTAGTGTGTTTCTACGTGACAAAGACAAAAGTTGGGAGAGAAGAACTCTGTTCATTTTTGGAGCTCACTCTGCCCTCCTATATGATGCCATGTCTGATTGAATATGAAGGAAACTCCCTTCCAGTTACCATCAATGGAAAACTAGACAGCAAGGAATTGAGAAATATTTACAAAAAATCTTGCAAACTATCATCTTCTCCGGATGCTGCACCTGCAACCAAAGTGGAGACCATTATTCGCCAAATATTCAGTTCAGTATTGAGCATTCCAGAGGAGGACATTGGAGTTTATGATGACTTATTTGAGCAGCTTGGCGGTGACAGCTTATCCTCACTATTCATTCCTGGAAAGATCCGAAATCAACTGGGGCTACAAATTAGTATCAAAAATGTTTTTGAGAATCCAACAATCCGAAAATTAGCCAAGCTTATTAGTAGTCAAGATCTTGTAATAAATCCCGCCCAGTTAAACGGAATAGGGAATCATGAAGGGAAATTAGTCAAGCCCAGTGGAGATGTGCCCCTCCTGCCAATTCAAAAGTGGTTCTTTGCGAAAAATCTGAAGTCGCCGAATCATTACAGCCAAACATTTAGCATTGAGGTGCCATGTCTGGACACTGGAAGGTTAACCAAGTCTCTAAAAAAGCTGATAAGTCTTCATGATGTTTTCCGTCTCAACTTTCAAAATACCTCCCACAATCATATTACTCAGCAGTACCAAATTATTCCTGACAATGAGGCTCAACTAAATTTCCATAAAGTTGACGTCACTGGAATGACCCAAGATGAAATTTCAAAACGACTTAGTAATGCATGCACCACTATTGATATTGAAAATGGACCCCTCTATTATGTAGCTTATTTAGAAGACCGAGCAAACAACAAGTTTAAAATATGGTGGCTCATCCACCATCTCATTGTGGACTCTGTGAGCTGGCGGATAATCAAGGATGACTTGCATAGCCTTTACCAGCGAGGAAATTTAGTTAGGAAAGGAACAAGCTATCAGGAATATTCCTTGTGGTTGAAGGACCGTGACTTTTTGGGGGAGAAACCCTACTGGAGTTGTATTGTGGACCAAGCCACTATTTATAATGCACATCTGATGAGGATGGCGGAGAGAAGGAAATTGAGTTTCAACTTTAGCTTGGATCAAGATGTAAGTAGGCGCTTACTCCGCCATACCAGTATTGGAGGAGAGAAAACCGGAAGTAGCACCCAAGATTATCTTGTCACGGGAGTGGGCTACGCTTTGGCCCAGTTGACGGGCTCTGCCACCAACTACATCACCGTTGAAGGCCATGGACGAGATCCCAGATGTGATGTGACTAATACCGTGGGATGGTTTACCACCATGTATCCCGTGAAAATTCGGATGAATCCAGAAACTGACGTTGAATCTAACATAAAGGAAGTGAGCAGGTCTCTAAGGTCAGTTCCTAATAAGGGCACTGGCTATGGACTAATTTATGGATATGTGGATCCTCCATTGCCCTGCGTT
>JAHZNB010001818.1:0-11184 GCA_027744295.1 Callyntrura guangdongensis
TTCACTTCACAGCCCTGCTGGTGGCAATAGAAGAAGCAAAACCAGCCGGAGAGAAAGAAACTTGCTTTCATACTTTCCTAGCAAATGAGCTTTCCAGTTTTACATTTCACCATTCATCCAAAAATACAACACACAAAAAAATGTATAGGAAAAAAGCAACACTTTTCCAAGATACCCGTCTAAAAATTCAAACACATAATATATCTCTATATCATCGTCAGTTTCCCATGGTGTGTGTGTAGTGTGTAATATTTCTTCAAATGCATCATCATACCCATTCAAGCAAACCATCCACCAACACAAAGTGCACTTGAAGCTGTCTCTCATTTCTCTTCTGTGATGAAACAGCACAGCTTGTAGAAAAAGGAAACGACGACGATGCTGTTACAAAAAAGAGAATCGTTTCTTCGTCTCGCGCCATTCTGTAAGCAAGCGAGCAAAAAATATGCTTAAAATATCGTAGAGGAAGCTCTGACTGAGCAGCAGTGAAAAAAAGAGAAGAGATAAGGAACAGAAAAAATCTGATTCACGGCGACAACACCGATAATCTACAGAGAGTGTTATGTATGCAAGCATGCATACATTATTATTAAAAGTATCATCATCCTACTCATCCCCCCTCTCTCTCTCTCTTTCTCCTGTCAATGTTGTCTTCCCTTTGCACATAATGTAACGAGATGCGATTATAGAGGACACTCCTTTTGTGTTTAAGCCTGCAAGAAGGCGTTCAATCTTCACACGTTTGTTTGTCTAGTTACATCATAATGGACACGGAAAAACACGACGTTATCAATAGGGTGTCCTTTTTGTCAACACAAAAAATAAAATCAAACACTCCACCTGAAAAACACAACTTGTAAAACATCTCGTCTACTTGCTCTCCTAAAGGGGCTCATCGCATCAAAAAGAAAAATTGCGTACAATCATTTTTTCTCTCTACTGGTTTCAATCTGTCTTACTGCTGCTGTTGCTGCCACTGTTGGCTTATTTAGATTAGCAAAAGTTTGAGATATGAGAACAACTGATAGTTTAAATGGATGATGCAAATGCGAACACGTAAAATTCATGACAGTCTGTTTGATTTTTCTAAAAGGAAACTACAACGGATGAAAAAAACTACACGACTCGATCGAATAGAAAAATAGGAAAGAATCAGTGAATATAACAATGGGATGATGAAAAGGAAGCGAATGAGCAAGAGAGAGAGAGAGAGAGATAAGGACAACGACATGACAATGATACCAAAAAACCAGACCATGGAGCCAAGCCCAGCAAGCTCTCTTCTCCCTCACAATCAGGATCCTCTTTTCTCGATTTCGTTGGCGCATTCGATTGTTTTCGTGTAAAGACGCACGTTTTTCGACATGTTGTGTATGCATAAACACATTTGCTGTCACGGTATGATGACATTCACCAGAGAGAGGAGACGAAAATATATACTGCTAATATCTGGATCGTTCTGTATAACCAGAAATTTTATAACCTTAAAAATGGTTTAGGATAATGCTGATTTTCATTTCACAATCAATTTTCATGGACGACAGTTTTACGTGTTGTCTTGTTCGGAAATCTGTAGTCGTCTCTATTGGTCGTCTTTTTTTGCCTGGAAATGTGTTCACATTATTTTTGTCACCGTATCTGATTAAATCAAGCAAATGTACAAGAAACGCACATTTCCTTTCAAACAAGAATGATATCTTGAGAAATAAAGTAAATACGGTAGTTAAATGTCCTTATCGTGTTACTACACGCAGTGGTAAAGACGAAAGACGACGACGACGAAAAAGAGAGGCGAGCAAAAAAGTGACAAATCACTTGTATCTCATTTTTCACGTCGTCGTGTTTACCTCGCTGTTTGAAATCCTCGGGATGGTTGATCCTTTTCAGAGAGGAGAACCATAGCTGTATCGTAGTTATTTTTGCGTGTCAGTGAAGTTCCCGTATACAAAGCACCCACACAGCTGTCATTGAACAGCTCCAAACAAGAACAAGAATGACAACAACAACAAAATGATCGAGATGTGTACTTTTGTTGTTCCTTATTCTCTAATCGTCTATTTTTTCATAAAAAGGAAACGGATGCAACAGCAGAGGTAATAATTCAGTAATCGTTGCTGCTAAGACGCTTTTAGTCCAGTACACAGTATGTCTGACAATTTTTTCTACTAAGGAAATCACGTTTTTATCATTTGTCAATTAAGATAAGTTGTTATCATATCTTTGCAAATTTCTTCATCAACTGGAAAAGGCTGTTCAGCCGTCAACTAAATTGGTTTCATTTCAGTCTCTCCAGCAGACAAAACTAGTACACAGTCAAGGTCTCTCGTTATCTCGTAGTAGGCTATTACACAAATCAAAGGCATTTCTGATAAATTAATGAAAACTTTGCTACTGTTATACAAGATTTGGGAAAAGAATCACGATTGCGACATAAGCACGTATTCGTTATTCTCCACCCAAAAAACTTGATGATATATAGACTCCAAACGAATGTTAAAATATTCTCAGACAATCACACCGTTTGATATTCGTTTCGATTTCTCTAGGAAGAGAGAGCGAGAAAAAAATGCCTTGTGAGAGTGCGTAGAATTAAAGCGACGAGCTCAAAAAGAAAAAGAAAGTCTGTCAGACACCTAGTCCAGGAGGACTTGCTATCACTATCCATAGTAGCAGCCGCAGCCCTGTAAAGAGATGTTTCTTTAGAATGCCATAATAAAAAGTGATACCCGGCAAAAAATGGAAAGTGAATGTGTGATGGGAAAATAAATTCACGATGGAAGAAAAGAGCTTAGAAAGAAATACACCGGCGTATATATGATGTAGGTATCAATCTCCTGCGTGTGTAGCTCATATACATAAATACCTTTACTCTAGAACCTATCAACTTTTCTGCTCTATCAAGTCATCCATATATATCGCCTCTTCATATACACATCCCATTACGATATTGCTCCAGTCCGGAAACTGCCATTCATTTTCAAGGATCCAGAACGGAACGTCTAAACTCTCTAAATACACATGTTACCGAAAAAAGGAAGAAAAACTTTGTGAAAATCCCACTACACGTACGTATGTGTGAAGAGAGTGAGAGTTGAAGTGGAAGTTGGTAGGAAAAAAACTCTAGGGAACTCCTGTCAACCATCACCACGACGAGTATTTTTTCCTGAAACGGATTCCTCTTTTTCTCTTTTTTCTCACACAAATGTCCCGTATAGATAAACACACGCAACGACCCATCTATCTTTATACACGATCGTCATCATTGAATTCAAATGAGTTGTAGTGAAACTTAAGTTGAAGTATATCCTTTCTTTCGTTTCATCATAATGTGTGTATGTATTCTACCTCAAGAGAAAGAAAGAGAGTAAAAGATTGGGTAGAATCGGATCATATTGAATTTCCATGTTTCAGAAAAATGCACATCGACGGCAGTATCCCCTGTTATTTTTGCCGTATTTTTGTGTAGAATAAACATGTTTTGTATGACAAAGGCAACACTGCTGCAAACCCACAGTCAGTAGAGTTGTGTATATCTCTCTGGCGAGATCACTTTCCGGAGAATGACCATTGACTTAAAAAAGAGTCCCATTTGAATGAGAATGTTGACAAGAGAAAAAGGGAGAAAACAGACATAGGTAATATTCCTTCGAGACGGTTTTATAGTGACAATACGCGCTGCTTTTAAATCAAAACATGAGCCTTATAGCCATCAACAAAACGACTGGCTATACCAGAAGAAAAGTAAGAAGCAGAATACGACGACAAGGCTGTTTAAAAAGCGAAACAACATTGACGACGACATCGAACAACGGAAAAGTTGTCGTCGTCACATATTTTATTATATTTGTAAGGTTGCAATAGTACGGAGGATATTGATAGTATATTAAATAGATCCTGCTCTACACACAGAGATTGTCGGTAAACTAGCCCGCTGCGCTGTTAGGAAAGTACGGACACGTATTTCTAAGCAGAAAATATCAGTCTCTGCAACACTTCTTAGTGGCTTGGCGTCGTCATTGGCCGTTTTAGATTTTTGATATCTTCCACCGCAACACCTTCATCCATGTCATTTTGTTGCTATTCCCTGTGCCACAGAGAATCTATCTGGCTACTTATATCTCTGTTTTACACCCTTGTTCAAATTCCCTCGCTTCACGGTTTCCTCCCAATTGACATCTCTTTTGACGAGCGACAGTTAAAATACGAGAAATCAAAAATCTCTACCCAAGACTCAAATTGTGACTTTTATACAATACATACATACATACATACATACATATATCACTACTAAATCGGGAAATAATCATGTCCCATCGTTTATACACGTTTGCACACTTTTCGGCCATGTGCATAAAAATGTCTATTTTACTCAAAAACTGGAACTTCGTTCGCGTTTCCGTCTGCCTTTTTTTATCCTTCTAGCCGAGGTATGAAATCACTCGTTCATCACGGGGACAAAAAAGTGCGGAAAACGACGGTCCTAAGGCAGTTACGTGACAACAGGAACAAATACGTGCTCTCCATACATTTTATACGATATTTTATATAATGTATATTACATTGCTGTGAGTGTTCTTAAAGTGTGTGCAATGTATACCCATAAAAAAGAAGGGAAACCAAACAGAGAATCCCCCACCCATTTCAAAACATTTTATTATGTCACATATCAAGTCTAAAATCTTTGCTAAAAACGCTCACTATAGTGAATACACAAGTAAAAAATGCTCATTGTTGCTGTTCAACTGTTGGGTTAACCCTCAACCAACCTTTCTTTTTTTTATCCTGCTTACCCCTTTATTCCTTTTCTACCTATTATATCAAATCAATCTTGTTGCTGACGAGTGAAAGATACCACGCTGCTTGTCTATTCAGAAGAACAGTCGTTGTCATTGTAGTAGCACTCTCCAAAATGACAGGCAATGTCCAATAATAATGTATGCACAATGACAATGACTGTCACAAAATTGTCAGTTGGTTACAAATGTACACATACATGGACATATAGCTATCAGCCTGTGGTCATGTTTATTTTACTAACACTCCTCGAATAAAAAAGTTATTCATTCCCTTTAATACTGGTCCGCGTTAAACCAGTGGCTTAGTTTAAATATAAAAAACAGAGCTATCATATTATTTATTGTTATTGCTCGAAGGAGCATTTAATTCTTGTTTTGTACAAAATCAGTCTGGTCTACTAACTTATTCATATCAAAAAGACTCATCAACATCGTCCTGTTTTTCGACTACTTTGTTATTGTTGTCAGCACTTATCTTTCAAGTTGGTGATTTCATCTATTAAATACGCTATTATTATAGGAAAAATCCTTGAAACTTTTGGGGAGAATATAGTTTAGCATAATAATACCAAGTAAATATATGTAGGTATTCGCACATGTGACTCATATGCCTATGACATATACCTAAACAACATTCACCTACCTATGGTTAATATAAACCCTCCGCTTATTTAACAAACAACCAACTTTTGTATTCACATTTTTATGCGATTTCAGTTCCAATCACGATGAGTTTTAGAGATTGGGAATCGTACTACAAGAACTACTACAAATACACGACGTTTTATTATTATTCAACATGGGTAAAAAAAACTAGCACAATCCTTGGAACACATGAGCACACATTTTCAAACATATGCAGTCATACAATATGGTATTGTATGATAAATTTAAAAAGTATTCCGTAAGGACTTTTTCTGTCGTCGACGCTGCTATCTCTCTCCTTCCCTTTAATTCTTTTTCCTATTGAGTTATAATGCACGAGCAAATTCAATCTGATAAAATGCTGTACTACTTTTTTCCTCTCTCGTGAAAGAACCCACAATGTTTGATATCAGAAAGCAGGCCCAACTTTTCTCCAAACCAATTTCGAAACAACAACAGAAGAGCACACAGCATGTTTCTCAGGAAAGAAAATATTAATACATGCTTTCGTAGCGTCTAGTCTTCTTCTCGACAGGGAGGTATTATAATTCTTTCTCTCTCTCCTGTGCTTATTTATATACTTTATGTTTTGTTGGTAATCCCTCAATAAAAGAACGAAGAGTTGATGGAGAAATAATAAATATAATATGAATAGGTATACTTGTTAGATTGCATGTACAACTCACACGAGACTCTATCATCAAGGCTGGAATAGTTGATAGTGAACGAGCAGTAAACTTACAAAATCCTGTTATGGCACCGTATCATACATTTTCCGTTTAGTTTGCCAACAAGTTTTTTTTTGCGCAAACACAGACAAAATATGTAGGTTACAAAGCTCAGAGTTTGTTTTCTCCGCGCGATCATATTTTGCAAAATGCTATGCACACAAAAAAATGTTTCCCGGAGAAAGTGTAACATCACGTAGGAAAGTACACGCTCAGGTAATATGAACATACTGTATTACTATACTACACGATGTTTAGAACGAAAATACGTAGCAAACCTTCAACAAAGTTAACAAAGAAAATGATTTTGAAAATGAGAAGAGGCATAAGAGAAATTTGGGGTATCAAGTTTCACAATACGGAAAAGAGCCCGTTCCAAGGCTATTTTTATAGTACATCGTTTGTTGAGTGGGGCAATATAGACACCAGGCTGGGGCGATGATAATATTCTCGCTCGGTAGATGAGAGAGAGAGATTTTTTATTTTGATGTACTTTTCGTAGAAGTGGCATGTTGAGCATTAAATCCTCCTCTAAACATTCTGTCGATACGGTCTCTAGACTCTACACAACTACTACCGGGGAGGGGTTGATGGAGGAAACTTTGGCGGCGGCTGCGGGGCTGTTGTTGTTACCGTAATGGGTAAAAAGCTTACAGTTTACTTTTGATTCTCGAGTTTCTAGCTAGAATGAAGCATTACATGAGAGTGTGGCGTAAGACGTATTATACATACTTGCAAATATGTGAAAATATTCAAGCAACACAAACTTGTATGGTGGCGATGATTATATATCAACGTATTTTTATACATGTTTTATTACTCCGTTCCAAGTGGGAACAAGGGAGCCGACAGCTTAACTCTAAATTTTGACAACTCCAATACCATTCCAATCATCGTCATTTCTCTCGTGACAGAGTGGTTTTAACACATTCACTCGCTTTCTCTCTCTCTCTCTCTCTCGCCGTCCCGATTTTGAGCACTTGTTTTTGTTAAACTCACATCACGACCAATATTTTATCTGCTTTTGCAAAACTCGTGAAGAACTTTTGATAGGCGCTCCAATATAGAATTTATTTTACTTGATAAAAAATAAAGCCCAGTGACCAAACCGCCGTCGCCGCCTACACATACGTAACCACATTATCTGCTAGCATTTACGTTAATGCGCTCTTGACAAACATATGGAAAGGAACAAAAAATAGGCCAACCGTTTTGTACATAAAATGCACATTAGTATTGCAATGAATGTGCAGCTGGGGAAAGTAAAGAGCGAGCAAGAGAGAGAAAGTAAGCCTTGCTGCAAAGGACAACCTGGATTTTCACGGTTTACCTTCGAAATGGATTCTCTCTGGATGATGAGCTTTCAAGTAAAATTGTCCTTGTTTTTGTTGTGTACCAACTGCATACACCATCAGAAACAGCAGCAGCAGCCCCATTTTTTTGCAAGACCAACAAGATTTTTCTACGACCTGCTCAAAAATTGCCTACTTACATAAGTGGAACGTACACAATTTACTATTTACCGTACATGAAGGACGTCACAAGGACTCTCTCTGTGTCACCGTTAGTACTTACATTAATAATAGAACTGTGTACTCTCTCTCTCTCTCTCACCAGATAACTTATTTTGCCATTGAAATATATAAGACCCGGTAAATAGCCATTTTTTCTGGCAGTTATTTTTTTCGTTACACAAATGTATTCAGGGCAGCAGTGACAACACGACGACAGAAAAGTACACAATGTAGTCGTTACACACATATTTACTTTTTATCTGAAATGCTCTCGTCCTTCCATTTGAAGATTACTTTTTTGTTACATTTTTTCCCTTCTCTCTATCTTGTCTACAATTATGTTTACTTCCACGACTACTGCAACTACCAACACTGCTTCTCTCTCTTTGTGTCATTTCATGTTTCATCTTGAATTCAAAGAGAGTGAGAGAGTGAGAGTACGACTTGGCAGGCAGGAGCAGCACAGTAGAAACTAACTCACAGTCAGTTTAGTGCTACTAAAGAAATCATTTAGATTCCAGTCTGCTTCTCTTTAAATACTTGTAGCGCTGTCATTCTGCCATTGTTAGATTAGATGGGCACGTCCAATCGACATGGTCTTTTATGTGAGATGTGTGTACAGGGAGTAATATATATTATCTGAATGCCAGTAAAATATAAAATAGATGTTTCGGTTTTATACGCTGTTTACTAACATTGACAATGAGGACGAGGACGAGGATAACGTAATAACGATGATGGAATCAACTGGACGTTATATCGTGCATACCTGCGACAAACCCTACACAAGTATAACATCTACTTACTTATTTTTTGAATGAAAAAATCTCCCATGGAAAAAAGTAGTTAACTTCACACTGCTTCATTCTTCTCTCACGGAAGAACCTTTTAACTTGATCTGCATCCACTTAATTCTAATGGCTGACCATTCAAAAAGATACGCTGTAAAAACGTAGTTAATGCGAAGATTGTGTCGCCATCGCTGTTTCCATCAGAGCTCATCTAGGACAGGTATGTATTATATCGCATCAACAACAGCGTCATCATTATTACCGTCACCAGGAGCAAAGCGCCACAAGAGAAAAAAAACTAACCATTTCTCTTATGCAACTTGACGTGCACAAATTTTATGTGGGTTAAACTCCCTCTCAAGTTTTTTCTCTCGTGTTGAACTGAGAAGGGAGCAAGCGAGCCAAGGAAAAAAGTGTTTATTATAACGATAATGATGATGCCTGATGTTGTTTGTTTGTTTGTTGTTGCTTTTTAGTAGGAATAAATAAAATATAAATATTTGAGTTACTCACACGGATGAACACAATGGGTTATATAATTTCTGGGAAGACAAGAAAACAACAACATAAGCAGCACAACAAAACTTATCTATATAAAACCATTGAAAACGCCAACCATGTATAGATATATATCCTATTCTGCGGCTGATGATAAAGATGATGATCATTTTACGNACAACAACATAAGCAGCACAACAAAACTTATCTATATAAAACCATTGAAAACGCCAACCATGTATAGATATATATCCTATTCTGCGGCTGATGATAAAGATGATGATCATTTTACGTTTTTCATTTAAGTAAAGAGTCAGCCTTGCTATTGCTTCTCTTGGTACACAACTTAGTCAGTGAGTTTAGTGGAAAGAAAAAAAAACCTTGTGTACTTTTTATGAGCTTTGAAACTTGGAACACTTCACGAATTTTCTCATTTATTTTTTTAATCCTTGCATGCTGTAAAGATGTATACAAATACTTGCTAACTACGTCGTCGTATATTTTCGTACATTTAAAAAAAATCCTAGGATAAAAACTCAAAACTTTTCATATTCATCAAAAAAGCTTAATTTGTGTGTACTCCTGTGCTTCTGCTTTTTTCTGTCTTTTGAAATGGGAACTAGTAGTAAAACGGCATAAACTATTTAAATTCAACATCTTCACCATCAACACGCCACCACCAACTTTATAGTTCAGGTTATTTTTTCCTTATGAGCTTGCTTGTTCAGTACATATATTCGCTAGCTAAATAGAGAGAAAAACCTTAACACCTATTAAATATACGCAGGAGGTACTTAAAGTGCCGTTAAAAAGAGGTAAACAAAGAAGGAGAGAAGAAAAAAGTTGGGATCATGTATTTCTTCGTTGTTAACTCTCCATTCCCGAATATTGTGCCCCTGCTCGTATTATTTAGTATAATACACAACGCTTCTAAAAAAGTTGGTGAAGAGCGAACCGCGGACGAGGAGGAATGAGAAGGCGAGGTGGTGACCGGCACAAGGAAAAAAGGAGATAAGTGAGAGAGGATGAAGAGTGGGTGAAAGAAAATGTGTAAAACGCTTTTGTTCTCTGGTGCGTCGCGTTTTTGAAGAAGGCAGGCAGGCAGAGAGAGAGAATAGGTATGCTTGCACATTATTATAAAGGTAGACGCAGAAAAGAAATAAAAACGGGCGAGAGAGAAAAGACGCTTTTGTTAAACGGGGTATTTAGTCGCAGTTAAGAGGCCTATCTTGTTAAAACTCTCTAGAACAATGGGGTCCATTAGCATTTTACAACTTGCAGACAAAACACGCATACACATACAGTCACACTGTCGTCAGCTTTTTAACCAGTTTTTATTATGCGCGTACACATATTTCACAGGGTAAATTCTATATATCTTCTCACTAATACACACTCTCACAAACAACCGATATTACCAAGTCATTATTCTCGTCCAAAGTGAAAATGTGTGAAGTACTTGCAGCTCAGCAGTAAATATTTTTTTGCAAAACAAAAGCCCCTTCCTTGTCTTTCAACTTGTGGCGTCATTAAAACAAAGGTGAAAATGGAGGGAAGCGAGAGCATAAAAAACGTTTTACTGGGTATAAATTCGCTGGTCGTCGTCGTCGCCCACTGTTGCGGTCATTTCAAGAGCTTTGGCCATGCAAATTTTAGTGACTTGAAAATAAAATACAAAATAGTTTCGTTAAATATGCTTGTTCTTATATGATGGCCAAAAAGATTATTGTCGTGGCTTGTCAAGCAGTAAAAATGGACAGTTATCTTCTTTGTTTTGTTGAGTTGACGAAACAATAGTTCAATAGTTGCTTACTGAAAAAAATTGACTTTGACAAAAAATATCAAAAAGAATGTTGATGCTTCTTCTGCAAAGCGTTGTGTGGGACTATGCAACAATAAAACTTTTTCAGAACAATTTTAGGAAAAAATCCGACAGAAAATTACAAGAAAAATACGGGAAAAAAGACTTGATAATTGGTCGATAGCAGTAATTTGTATAATTTCATGTAATAGAAGATTAATCCTGTGTCCTGATTCGACCTACGGAAGCTCTATAACTTATTATTGTTAACCCCAAAACCCTTACGTTGCAATTGAGCTAATCCTCGAGCCAAGGGCAAGTTTCATTATGTTAGTCGCATCAAAATAAGGTGCTAATCTGCTGCTAACATTTGACATTTGCTATTTCCATCTACCAACCATTTTTATTTTT
>JAHZNB010001819.1:0-10018 GCA_027744295.1 Callyntrura guangdongensis
TCTGCCAGCTTCACATGATAGAGCCTTTACTCTCTTCTAACATAAATTTAAACTGCCTTCGTGCTGGTCTTCTCTTTACCGAGATTTGTTTTGCTTTGTTTCAACCGTCTTTAGTTCACTCTTTATGTTACGATCTGTTTGTTTCTTGCGGCTTTATTTTTAGTCAAATCCAGTAAGCTTGCGTACCTATACGCAACAAATGTATGGGAGTATTTAGGTGGTTTCTTTTGTTTGACGTCATAATCCATATTTGGACCGAGTGTAATTTGTATAGCTAAATGTGTACTTGTTATAAGTTTTACCAAAATAATTTCAGTTAGCAAGTTTCTTTGACGAAATTACTTGCGTTATAATTTACGTGCTCATGTTTTTTTACATTTTTGTTTTCAGCTTATTTAGTCAGTTCGTGATTTCTATATTGTCAATTCTCGCTTTTTGTATATACCGTTTGTACGTAAATCTTGAAGCTTGCTTTGCTTCTTGTTTTCGCTGTTTAGACTTAGCTACTTGCATATGTTTAACGCAATATTATCTCTTATATCATTACCTAAATGCTCTTTGAAAACTCACCGTGCGGAGTATGGCAGGTTGTCTTGTTGGAGTTTTAAGGTAGCAATGAAATACAAATAAAACTCACTTGCGTAAAGACACGATCTTGCCAATTGCACAATTCATTTTAGCGTTTAGTTTTGTATTGTGCATTTAAATAAAAGTACAGCTATTGATAATAAACTTTAATAGTAAATACAAGTTACAGTTATAGTTAAAAACGAACTTAACAAATCTATACCATCAATGTTTTTCCATTTATTTAAAAGTTCTCAAACTTTAAAATATGTGGGTGTTTTAAACTTAATTTGCAAGACATTTTCGGATTTGAGTGATCAAGTAGTATTGCATGCTTATCATTGACAGAGTTAGTAAACGAAATTAGGAGCTGACAATTTAGCGTACTCTCAATTTACGTTTGACATTTTGTGGCTAAAGACATACTTCCTAAATTAAATTTATATGAACAATTGTTTAACTAATATGTAATTTTTAACTTGTAGTAACCAATCCCAAGTAGAGTTTTCAATGTTTACATTATTTAGCATTTTAGCACACATTTTAAAATAAAGGACCTGGAGATTTTGTATTTGTGAAATTCCGAGAAGCGTCGCAGACGTTAACAAGATAAGGTCCAATTCAAAATTAAAAATACAAGCTAAAAATTATTACAGATTAACAAAATGTTACAAGTAATAACCAATATTTAAACGTAGCATTTCTAAACTCAATACCATAACTTTTTTATTTAGTTGGTAATAATAATATTATTAATTTTTGGAGAAAATTCTCCGTCTTTCGAATTTCGTTCAGCTGAAAATAATTATTAATTAACAT
The DNA here is from genome assembly GCA_027744295.1 of Callyntrura guangdongensis. Classification (NCBI taxonomy): domain Eukaryota; kingdom Metazoa; phylum Arthropoda; class Collembola; order Entomobryomorpha; family Paronellidae; genus Callyntrura; species Callyntrura guangdongensis. The sequence goes on from JAHZNB010001819.1 coordinate 1,387, forward strand.
TAATTAAAAGGCACTACTTCAAGTAGTTCTCATAAGCATTTTGAGAGACAGTTCATCACGAGAAATTCAATGAAAAAAGTGCTTGCCTTACAGAGTAAACATTATATTTTCCAGATAATTATATTATTTGAAAGTATTGACGTGACACGAAAGCAAGTGATTAGTACAAAAACTTTAGTTTATGGTTCCGTTTGTGGTTAATTTCGCCATTTTGGTTATGGTAACAGTAATCATAGCTTCATTGTATTTTCACGTTTTTGTTTTAAACGGTTACAAAAACAGTTAGCTTCCCGAAATGGTGTTGGTATATCGTTTTCTATACACACGCAAGTCTTTGAATAGAAATATTGGCATGTGACAGCATAAGCCTGAAAACCGAAGAAAAAAATTGCGTAGATAGATTGAGAGATTTTATGGTTGCAAATTTATTAAGTGTATAGCAATTTATCGTGTATAATTCATTTTTTACGGTTTTGATATTTACTAACCCACTTTATTGTATACGGAGCCATTATAATTTATTTTTAAAACTAATATTTTTTAAAACTGAAGAGTTTTTGTCGACGAATTGTAGTTTTTAATTAATTCACTTTTTCAATTTTCTAAATGACAATTACGTAAAAAACATACATGCCTGCAGTATTTTGCGAATTATATAATATTGCAATGTTTGGATACAAAACTAATAACTTGTGTTAATCTGTGATTTTAAAATAAATGATTTTTTTAATTGCTTGACATCTGCTTAATGTTAGATAATAAAAGAGATAAGTAGCATCAAAGAATTAACTTAATAAAAGTGTTCATATAACACTGCACAATTCGTAGTAGTTATAAGTTCAAAGGACATATAGGGTTCCATAGATTATGTCCCGTGATCTGCATAATTAGTAGATTATTTATTATATGGTTGTAAAAAAGTGTTAATTTGTAGCTGGCGTCTGGTATCCTTGAACTTGGTTTTTCTGTTTCACTGGCGACAGCATTCTTCTTAAAACAAGCGCAGCAGCAAGCAACACTCTTCTCCTGAGCCCAGATATTTCTAAAAAAAGATGACCGCTGCTACTACTGTTTTTAATTGGTTCTCTTTGAACCCTTTCTTCAACTCTTCTGTTGGTGGTGACGATAGTGTGCTATACCGTCCCACAGCAGAAGAATCCAGAACCTTCTCTTTTTCTCTCGGCGTAATTTACGTCGACGTCTTCTCATTGTTGTAATAAAAACAGGCGACTTTGGTAGCAGTCATTTACTTGCACTTTTAGCACTAATGAACACACTCACGTTTACTAGTCTTCTTTTTCCGCAATAACGGCAGTAGTAGTAGCTAGTCAAGTCCAGTAGATCCCAGGGGTAAATCCCCAAAATCCTGTAAAAAATAAAGTAAAACAGTGATTATTCAATTAGGGATCATTTTCTTTCTTTCGTAGAAATTATTAAATAAAAATAAAAGTAAAATTCAAAATACCTCGTCTAACCTTGTCGTCGCAGTGTTTTCCCTTTCACAATTTTAATTCATTTTACATTGCACGCGGCACACAAGTTTGATTGATCTTTTCGCTCACTTTTTTTACTTCACTTTAAGTTGCTCCTATTTTCTGTTCACGCCACTAGTCTCTTGATCGACGTAAAACAGTTCTCCTCATACACACACAGGCCGAAAGCAAATCGACGACGAAGACACAGCAGGTCGCAGTTATAGGATCCTGGGAAACGAATCTAAATAAAGTACACGTTGCTCCTTGCAACAACTGGCGTTGGCGTCTAGCAATATGGACGCTGAACTCAACAGATTGTATAAGTTTTAATTTGTTTACGTTTTCACACCAGACAGTGTGGGTTTTCAGGACACCAAACCAAAATATAACACTTTATCAGTTTACATTTAGCATGACCCTTTTTCTTTAAAAACAACTTTTACATCAACTTGCGTGAAGGTACGGAAATCTTTAGTGAGTAGGAATGGCAAGTGATAAACTTGGTAAGTTACAATGTTGACAAGCGATTTTTGGGCGATGCAAAGCTGGCAAGTGAAAACTCAAGCCATGCAATACTGGCAAGTAATAAATCAAGATATACAACAGTGGCAAGTTACAAAACATGAAACATGAAACGTAGTTTTTACTTGCATTCATTGCAGGGCTTCAGTTTCGACTTGCCACCTTTGCATCGCCGTTATTTTCACTTGCCAACATTGCTACTTGCCAAGTTTGTCACTGACCATTCTAACCTACAACCTATAAATTACATTATAAAATGTTGTAAACACAACTGGTATGGTTTTTGTTTGACAATTAATAACAATAACAGAGAGCCAATAATAAGTTGTGTTGTGTATGATTTGCTTACTTGATTCATACAAGTGAAACCAAATGAGTAAAGTATAATTATTCTCGTTCACTAAATATAAATATATTATATTTGACAATATGAGGAGGAAGTGTAGGAGAGTGGTTCAGGAGTCAAGCTGGTGGGAGTAGGACACAGGTTCGAATCCCCCTTGGGCAGTGTCTTTGCCTCGGCGTAAAGCCCAAGAGCGACGGAAGCTGGCCAAGCCACTCACCCATGTCTTCCTGCGGGTATTGCACTCTGGCTCATAATTAAGAATAATATGAAAATTTGAAATTTAAATTGTAAACATATAAGCTTTATAGACCATGGGCCTTGGAAAATAAATCTAATCCTTTTAGAGAATAAAAAAATCCTTTTTATTTGACAATATATACACAAGAAGGAATTGTGTAAAAAATCAAAATAAAAAAGCGGGAAGTAGTTGTTCTTTACTCTAACTCCTCAAATTGAAAAGTTTCTTTTGTTGCGGCCACAATAATGTGATAGCATTGAAATATTTGTCGTAGATTTAAACGGTTAAAGCGTGAAATGTGAAAATATGTCGACGCACTGATTTTTACGTAGAAACGTTTTTACTGACGGTTTTGTGTGAGAATTATTATTTGGTATTAACTATTTGGTATGCTTGTGATGAGGTTTGCCGTTTGTTACTTCAGAAAGTTTATTTGGCAGTGTTCAAGTCGCAAATTTTATTTACTGTTGTTTGTTATGAAGAATCACGCATCTCATTAAATAAGTTTTTCCTAAGTTTGTCCTGTCACGCAACTTTAGTTGAAATGATTTGCTAGCTAAAGTTTTCCTATTTTGCTCTCTGACTTGCACTTTTTAGGTAAATGGAAGAACAAGGCGCTTTTTAGGTTTCTATTCTCTATAATTTTTTGAATACTACTATTACTATTTAGTTTCGTCGAGTCAGTGTCTAAATATTATGCATATAATTACTTGGAGTGACTATTGCAGCGCCATGTGCCGGAACGCGAAATCGACATTTATCGTTCTCTTTTCGATGCTAGACATCGAATGGCTTTGCCAATCTCTGTCTTCGTCATTTCCAGCATTATCACAGGCATATTATTAGTCCAGCGTAACTGTTTGTTATTACTTCATAACTTTAATAAAGTTGCGTAAGCCTACGGTTACTACGCCGCAACAAAAATCCACAAATGAAATAATCTGAAAGACACGAAAGTTTACGCAGAACCCTTTTTAACACTACAAGTACTTGAAATTTTGCTGACAACACTGGTTTTACTTGTGTTATTTTAAAAGATATATAGATAACTAATTAATAAGGCCAGTTCTCGAACAGGAAAATTGAGAAACAAACATTAGGGTAGTTTCATGTGGACCATTGTCAGACGCAATCGGGTCGTTTTTGGCCGTTTGATTTGGCTAACATAGTTTTTCTTAAGTTAAATATTCTTTGTCACTAAGACGCGACTCATTAGGGTTAGAACATAATTATGACCCTACACTTTGATTAACTTATAGTATGTGGATTTTTGTGGATTCAGAACCCTTAGCAACTATCAGCAACAAAACTGAGGTAAAATGAAAAGTTTTTATGTAAGAAACTTTGAGACGTGAACTGATCATTTTGACTGAAGATTTTGACTGCCGTGATGTTCTTTGTTCATAAACTACCTTACCTAAATTCTGTCTAACTGGTAAACAATATGAACTACAAATTTGAATCTGCTTGATCAATGAGAAAAAATCTCGTACCAGAAAATGGTCATATTGGTTCTAGATTTTCCCCAACGTAAATCATCTGGTTTCAGATACCCTGTACCAAAATTCAACATATTCGTACAAATTTAGATTTAAACGTTGAAAACGGATTTCCCAGTGGAATTATACTTTGGCCTTTACTTAGACATTTTTAGGATTCGCATGCATAAAGGTACTATATTTGGATGCATTAGGGTAAGAAACTATTATTTTATCGTGAAAATTTAATATTTCCTGTAGAATAATAATTGATCTTATCAGGGCTGAAAATTGTCACTTTGTACTTACACTTTGGGTGTCGTATCTACACCTATAAAACTCAATTTCTGTTTGTCGGTGTGTGTGTCTGTCTGTATGTTTGTTTCAGGGTTACTTCAAAACTACTAAACTTTTTGCAACTAAATTTGCTACACACATACCGGCGCTTCCTAGGAAGGGTTTTGTCAAGGTTTGAAGAAATTTTTCTCATCCCTTGATGCACGTATGTAATATAGGGCCGGACCCCATGGTACATGTGATAGTACCCTGTCATCCAATTGCGAAATCCACTAGTGGGATTGTTACAAGTTAACCTTTCACCTGATGCACTCACTGTTGCGATTACTGTTGCGCCCATAGCTCCCTTAGTTCACCGCATCTCCTAATATATTTTAGGAGTGTGGCTGGGAGGATGCTTTTTATCACCTCTATGCTCAATATATGAGCTCCAAGATATTTTTTTCTTAACAGAGAAAATGGCTCACACATTCCTAGGAAGTGCACGCTGTCTTCTTTGGCATCCTTGGGTACAGAGTAAAGGTCGTTTTCCACAAGCCCTATCTTTTTGAGATAGGATCAAAGTGTGAAGTGTCCTGTCATATAAATTATGAAATCTCGTAAAGATTTCCTGTCTAGCGAGGTCAGAAACCTCACTGTATTTGCCGATGGCAAATCTGTCAGTGCTTTAATTGTTTTACAGTCAGTCCTATTACTCTACTCAGTCGCGTGAAGTTTGTCTGCCCACTCACGGACAGCTTGACGTACTGAGCTGATAGAAATAGGTAGGATTGGTTTTGGTCCACACGCTGTAAGGGCCGTAGTTTCTTTGGCTAAGCAGTCAGCCATTTCGTCTCCATGAAATTTCTTGTGAGCAGAAATCCATGCTAAAGTCAGATTGGGGCTTTTTCCTAGTTTTATAAGATTGCCCAGACACTCTGACACTTTTTGTGTCATATGCCAGCAACTCTATAGTGCGTGAATATAACTAAGGCTGTGGGTGTATATAAAAAGAAGGAAGGTTCGTAGCTATCGTCTGCTTAAGCAGTAAGGCTGCACAGTTGATATCCGTAACTTCCGCCTGGAACACAGTGATGTTTCCAGAGTGTAACATATTCGTACCACAATTCGCTTCTACTAATGATGACAAATGCGGCCTCAATTTTATCCGATTGCCTGGAGCCATCTGCGCAGCAGACGGCGTCCATGAGCTCCTTTGTAGGTTCTCCCGTTCTCTCCCACTCATCCTTATTCAAAGTTTGGACTTTAAAATTTGTCACGCGTAGTTCTCTTTGGCAAACAATGTCTCACGGCATGGAGATCTCCGCAATCATCGCGGTCTTTTTTATGCAGAGTCGCATGTGTATTTCTGGGAAGGGCGCCTTTAGGTATAATACCTCTAACATCACCTCTCTATTTCAGTGTGTGATCAGTTTGTGGCGCCATCTCTCAGACGTTGACCTTGATAGGTTTGATATTTGATACAAACAAGATTTTCTAAGGCGGCTGATGGCGTTGACTTGGGGGCGCCAGTAATTAGGCTGAGCGCTAATCTTTGTGCAGAGTCAAGTTGATTGACGCCGCACTTTTTTTCTAAGGCTGGTAGCCAGTTGTAGCAGGAGTAAAGTCGAGATGGGCAAACCATGGCTGTATACACCCATCACATAATACGTGGGCTAAGTCCTCAGTATCTCCCCACAGCTATACAGCCCTACATTAGCACCGTCTCTGCTTTATTACTCACTATTTTACAGTGATGAGTCCAGTTAAGTTTAGAGTCTAGGTGAACACCGAGATACCTTAACGTTTGTAGCGTGGTATTGGTACCCCATCTATCTTTATCGAATTGGGCAGTTTTTTCACGTCTATAAGCGTGAACAAAACCACCTCACATTTAGTAGAATTTACAGCAATGAATATACGTCCTTGCACCATTTGTCAAGTATTTTGATGCTTTTCTGGGCCTAGTCTATTACAGTAGGGAGATCAAGTTCCCTCTTTCCAACACTGATGTCATCTGCGAAGGCCTGTGAATTGCAATGGGAGATGTTTCCATCAGTGTCATAAGCTATCCATGAACTTGGCAGTTTCAAAGAAGTGGTGAAAGAACCTCCCTGAGGATACACAGCTCAGACAACTCGTCTACTGACCGTCTGGCCCAATCCTGAGGAGACTTCACGTCCCCTTAGCATTGGTTATACCCATCTGGTGTATACTTCTAGGGTGCCAACTTGCTTAGGGAGCTCGCTGAACCTGGCTTTGTTGAAGACGTCTTCCATGTCTACGAATACATTGTGGTATTGGTCTCTGGTTGCAAGAGACTTTTCGATGTTCGTTACCACTCTGTGTATTGCTGCATCTGTAGACGAACCCTTTAGGTAGGCAAACTGCCCTGCTTGTTCGGTCTTGACTAGTTCCGGGGTGCGAAGCTTCCAGTCTAGCAGACTTTCAAGTGTTTTAGGAGGAAAGATATTACGGTGATTGGTGTCCATGTTCCTTTTTTTGATAGCTCTCCTTCCCTGGTTTGGATAGAAAAGCTACAAGACAAGCCGAGAAAATCTCTGTCAGAGCTTCGGTAACTCCTTCAGCCTCCATTAGCATAGCTGGCAATCTTCCATCAGGCCCAAGTGGTTTGAAGGAACCGAACGAGCTGATCGCTACTTTAGTCCTGTAAGGTGACAGGGCTTTGTTTTCCATTTTTACAGCGTCCTCTGTAGTATGGAACTTTTTCAGACCCGGGTCACCATGGTCCTCTGAAAAAATGGGTCTAGAGGAGAAGGTCTAATGACTCTTCCACTAAATTCGTGTAGGTTCCAACCGATTTCTTTAACGGCCCGACCTATGCCATAGGGTCTGATGGAAGGACTTTTATTAACCGTGCAGTTTTGGAGTATACCTTGATGAGTGCACAGATTTTTACCCACGAAGTTATTTTTGCTTCACGTACCTTCGTATTGTACAAGTTCCATGCTCTGCAATACTCTTCCCAAATAGAGTCATCGCTGAAGAGCCTTGCGGAACAGTGCAGTTGTCTTTGCTCTTTGCTTATAGACTTTAAGTCCGTGTTCGACCACGAGCATATCTTTCCTTAAGGTTTGAGCCGTTTTACTAGGCGACTTTGTTCAAATGCATCCATTAAAACTTTCGTGATGTTAGATACTTGACTGTACAGTGTTTCTCTATCAAGGATAGTATCGATCGGTGACGATTTGAATCTGTCCCCTATAATGGTTTTGTATTTGCTCCAATCGGTGTGCTTCCTGTTTCAGTAGTACACACATGGAGTTTTGGCATTGATTGTAAACCGGATCAGTTTGGGATCCGACATCGCGTCAGGGTCATCAACCCACCATTGGTCAATATTTGATACGAGCGATGCTGACGCCAGCGTGACATCAAGTATGTCGTTCCTAATCCTGTTGACGAACGTTGGTTTGTGCCCTCTTGTGACTGTGATTTGTTGTGACTATATAGTCTATCAGTTCTGCTCCTTTTTGATTTGCGTCATCCTCTCTAAACATTTGGTGATGGGAGTTCACGTCACCTGCAAGTTGGAGTTCAAGGTCCCTTTTTTCACAGATAGAGACAAGTTTTCTCACGTCCTCGGCAGGATGTGTAACTGACTCATGTGTCATGTAGATCTACTCTACTACCACATCTCATCCGTTAATATTAATCTTCGCAGCGCCTAGATCCCTTGACCCAAGGTCACTGAGCCACCACTGCAGTAGATCTTTGGAGAATATCATAGCAGCTCTAGTTGGTTCTGCTTTGGAGCCTTTAGAGGCTATCACTGTGCCTAAATTTGCCATTCCTGTTACTACCCCTGCTCTTGTGTGGGGTTCTTGGATCTTGGCTATGAAGCTGCCTTTGACGGTTTTTGATATCAAATATCGAAGGTTGCTGGTAGCTGATTTCGCTCGATGCATGTTTAGTTGTAGGCACTTTATCGGCATGTCCTCTGTTCCCACATTTGTTGTAATGTGTGGAGTGAGGTCTACCGCGTGTGGCCAAGTTTTGTCTGAGATCATGATGTGCGTCATCGAGATGATGTATGTTCCAACATATTTTATGGCGCATGGCTAAGCTGTATCTCTTTTTGAATCAATGGTCTATTAGGACTGTCGCACCTAGAGCTGCATCGGCAAGCATATAGTCTGCATACCCATTCCTTCTCCTTGGTGCTTTTACTTTTGCACGAAGAGCTAGGGTAACAGTATAAAACTGATACTCATTTGTCCAGTGCCGTCTTCTCCCTCACAGGCACCTCTCCTCTCCTCAATGTCTCCTTCTCTCT
>JAHZNB010001820.1:0-17058 GCA_027744295.1 Callyntrura guangdongensis
TGTATCACAAAAGGCAAAGGGGACGCTGACAAGCGTTTATTTCCTGGAACATCATCCGCTATCGTCTGATAAGGAGGCAGCAAACCAGTGGCGTTTTTCAGAAACTCTGGCTTATCCGGATTGTAAATGTAGTTATCATTGAATTTACTCTGAGGGAGGAGCACATCCGCAAAGCCAATCACTCTGTCGCCGACAGACCCCAGCTTTTCCAAAACCTTGTAAAACTTGTCCCGCCACTTGTCATCCATGGCGTACGCCTTGTCCTTGATAAGAATGGAGGTGGACAACTCGAACAATTTCTCAGGGGCCCCTTTCACAGTCAGATAATGTTGCTTGTTGCCTTCAGCCCCGTCAGGAAGCTCGTACACGTACGCCTGCATTTTTATCCGCGAGTTGAAAGGCATCTCGTAAATCCTTTTGTATTTTCTCCGGTATTTGGTTACAGAGCCCAGGTGAGTTTCCATAAAGCGGAAAATAGCAGCTTCAGACGCGTCGCCTTGAACTTCCCGTCGAAAAATGGGTTTGTCCATTTGTTGGGGTTTAAACCTGGCTCGAGAGCAGAGACGGGCCACTCGAGCCAAAGATAAAAATCCAGGATCATCCGTGGTAAAGGTTTGATGCCCATCCAAAAATTCAGAAGTATCCGCTTCTGCGATTCTATCATCAAACCAGAGATGGGCAATCGCCATCCTGTTTTGAGTGATTGTTCCCGTTTTATCGGTGCAAATGCATGTGGTGGCGCCGAGGGTCTCTATGGCGTGCATATTTTTAACCATGCAGCTGACCTTCCGCATCCTTTTTGAAATATGCGCCAATAAAATGGTTGAGGTCAAAGTGAGACCTTCAGGAACGTTAGCTACCAATACACTCATGACGTTAATTAACGCCTCCTTCCACGTCAACTCCATAAGCATGCTGGAGAAAAAGTAAAAAATGGCAAAGATAAACGCTTGTCCTAGTAGTAGGGCTACCAACCGGTCCAATTCTTTTTGCACCGGACTTTCCGATCGCACTTGGATTTTATCCGCAACCTCAGCCACTCTGCCCATCACTGTACTACTTCCCACGTTAACAACCACCCCTTTGGCGTACCCCTCCAGCGCGTAGGTGGAGTAAAACACGAGATTTTTTGTTTCCATCGGGTTATTATCCGTACAAATGGACCGACGTCGCTTTGGATCCGACTCTCCAGTCAGACCCGAGTTGTCCACGTAAAACTCATGACTCTCAATAATCCTAATGTCTGCCGGGATAACGTCTCCATAACTAAGTTGAACCACATCCCCAACTACCAAATCACTCGTGGCAATCTCTCGAAAACGCCCGTTCCTTTTCGCCAGAGTGCACTGCCCACCTTTGGTGCCCTCAGGACCAATCATAAGGTTTTGGGTATGGAACGTTTGGTAGTAGAAAGAAATGGTCAGCACAATCACTGCAAAGAGTAGGACCCCCGCAAAAATTAAATTTTCCATAGGTTTCTCTTGAAGGGAGACCCATCGAATCAGGAAAACGGCCAGGCTGAACAGCAAACAGATCCACATCAACGAGTTGAGCCCTAGCACCAAACTCCTAAAAATGGTCCAGCATTTTGTCGACGGGGAAATGGAGTGGTCAATGATATTGGTGCCGTAATGCTGTCGGTTTTGTTGCACTTGACCATCACTCAGACCCCGGGTGATACTACTGCCGTACCGGTCCAAAAGTCGTTTTACCGGTATCCTGTGTACGTCTGTGGTCCAGGGATCCTCCGACACGCACTCATCCACCTTATCCAGCTATCACGAGTAGGAAAAAGGTCAATAGGTCAACAATCGGTCAAAAAATCCAAAAAATCTCTTACCAAATTATAGTGACATTATTCATCTTACCCTGGGGTCGGGCTCGTAGCTCCCCCGATGCCGGATAATTTTGTGCCAGGACTCGCCATAATCCGTCGCTGTCTGTCTGGTCCCTTTTCCAGCCATTTCAGGAAACAGGACACCATATACAAACACAAGACGACGTAGTACGCGCTTTGACGCTGCTGGCGATGATGCTCACACTGCCAATTGTAGGGATTTTGATGCATTGATTGTTTTTTTCGCCCTATTATTATTCCTGTGTCTTTGTAACGATGTACCTTTCAGTATGGAAACTATTGACCAATATTTTTTGGGTCAGAATACCCCACAACAACAACACCACAGGATACACTCCCTCCTAAACTACAGGCAAGATTAATGGAGCTTCAGCACATAAATAAATTATTCCAGGGACAAACCACCTTGCCACTTTTTACACCAAAAAAACGAAGGACACCTGGGCAATATTTATTTGTCGTTACTCCTCACCTTATTTTGTTATTGGCTAAAAAATTATAGTTTCGTTGTCTCTGTTCGTTTTTTTAGAGAAGGTGAAGGCTTTTTTGTTTGCTGCCGCTACTGCTGCTGCTGCTTACATAAACGACCATCGTAACATTACGACCATTAGGAGCTTCCCAATTATATGTGGTTTATAATGAAATTATTATACAATTCATTATCTCTGGGTTTGTTCGTGAACAGGGTTTTGCAAATGTTTAAAACTGGTTGGGTTGCTACTTTAAAAGGCATTTAGTACACAGCGCTAACTGCAGCGTCGTCGTCCCCGGTAATCATGTTGGTTAGAAAATATTTTAGAGGTTTTAAAGCAGTTGAAATATTTTATGATAATTAAATAGCACTCTCTCTCGCTCTAGATGACCACCTTTGTAGAGTATTTCACAAAGTATACTTTACGCATCTTGGTTTTATTTGAGGTAACTTATTATTCGTCATCACGAAATACTGACTTGGCTCGAGGATTATTTTTTTNACAAAGTATACTTTACGCATCTTGGTTTTATTTGAGGTAACTTATTATTCGTCATCACGAAATACTGACTTGGCTCGAGGATTATTTTTTGGACAGAAATGGGAAATTATTAACTATCTATGTAACAGTTCACTCGGTTTCTAAATAATATGATAATTTACCTTACATTTAACTTTTTATGTCAAGGTATGCTAATGGGGAAAAATCTGGGGTTTTTTCCGTTCATAACTTTCCATGTAATGATAATCCTAGCTTATCAATAAACACCGCAAGTTTATATTACGGTATCGTTTGATTTTGTATTTTAACGTAATAAATTGACCAAAAGTATAACGACCATACTCTACGTCCAAGTAATTTAATTCTCAAGCCGTGTTAGTATTTGAATAAGATAAAAAAACTTAACTTTTTTTCTTCTGCGTCGTAATACTGTTATTACTAGGCTTGAGCTAGGAATTATAATTGTAATAATAGGTAATGGTGATGATGATGGTAGCTCAAAAATTAACGACAAGAACACCTGACTAAATCAATAATACAATGTTAACAGCAATAATAATAATTATTGCAAATCGCTCTGTAATAGTGTAACTGTTGTGATGCTCGTAGTATTCAATCATATACTCGAGAAGAATAAGAAGAGACGTGCTGCCGTCCATCCAGAAAATGGAAAGTATGACGCATATTGAATATAATCCCATCATCGCACATCTCATCCTCATCTTCTGCTGGTTATTAATTAGTCATACAGGTGATGATGACGATGATGAGGAAGATAATGGCGGTGGTGGCATCTGGCATGACATGTTAATTGTACATTTTCTTTCTATTCATTAGCGGACACTCGAGAAAATAAACCCAGTTGAATAATAAATACATCTTCTGCTCTCTTGATGCATACATTTTCTGTGTCCAGCAGCGATAAAATCCCAACAACAATCCCAAGAAATTGAAAACCCAACAACAACAACACCACCACCGTTAATGTATGTGTTACAGCGAAAACTAGAGAGAATGATGGTGAATGGACGCATTTTAAAGTGTTATCATCTCACGCTTCGCTGAGGTCATTCATGGCTGTTTTTTTAACGATGGCGGTTCACGTCGTGCCTATCTCCATGTCCCTCTCTCTTTCTGTAACAAAAATGATTCCTGCAGCTCAACTTCATGTTGATATTATATAACAATGCGGCTATCATCTTGATTGGTTTGAGAGGACGCGCGGAGCAGCGATAAATATGCAACGTTAAGATTTTTCTGGAAATTGATGATGACGATCGGTGTAGTTACGCGTGCTTAATTCTAATTACGACAGCTTCCCTACAAATGATGCAGAGGGGATGGCGTCATGATTAATGTTTTGTCTCTTTTGTCAATATTTTTAATAATTTATGGAAAATGGAATAACGTCACGCACATTTATTGAATGTTAAATTAATTTGTAAATCAATTAATTTAATTCGGGCGCCTTCCCTATTCTCTTTTTTATTCAGATAAGAACCGACGCTTTACAGATAAGCAGTAAGTAACCTTATGTAAATGAAATCCCGAAAATAAAAATTAATATTTTTTTATAAAAAATATGTGTATTTAATTTTTTAATTAATTACATGCGCATTACTTGAAAATTAATTATTTTAAAGTAGTTCATAAATTATCCGGTCTAGTGTAATTTTGCTGAGTTCTGTTTATACAGTACTCTTGCTCTTTTTCTTGTTACACATAAAGAACGCCGCTACTGCTACAATAAAAAGAGCACCCGCCACGCCAATCGCCACCCAACGAACAATCGTCACTGTTCGAATGGGCTTCTCAATTCGGGCTTTAAAGTCGTCCACGTCCACTTGGGATATGGAAGCTTCCTCGTCCAGCCACATGGCAGGGAAAAGTAGTGTTCCTTTCACGTTCACCAATTGAGGAACCCCGGGTATATTTCGCACTTGCAGGTTTAGTTGGATCTTTTTGTGCGCCTCTAACAGCAGACCTGTGCGCTGTAACAAATTTCAATGCAACTTCATAATTGCTGTAGTTTTTCTAGAAACTGCGTAATTATTTGTGTAACACTAGAGCAATACCGGTTCAATGTCAATCCTCGTCTCATGCAGTTCCCTATCCGCCTTACCATCCAGCCCCACCGGTTTCGCGTATCCCTCATACCCATCCAACCAGTACGGCGTGGAAAGTACCAAAGGTGCCCTATTTTTACAGACACTCAGTTCGATAACCCCATCCTGACACGCCGTCAAATTATTTTTATTAGTACAGTAGCACTCATTATCCGGATTATTCGCAGCCCCTTGCAGCTGCTCCTTGGGAAGCGCAAATCTGTACCCCTTAATATCCTTAACGGTCACCTTCTCCTTAAAACTAAACCGCAGAAGACGGCAGAGGTCCGAGCTGAAAATGGTGATGGAGTCGTCTTCCTTTAAAAAGGGACGAAATATGCTGCCGTCTGTACCTGTGAGTTTGCTACACCGAGGATCCCTGCCCCACCATAAAGGATCCAGCATCTCCGCCCCCTTCCACTTTTTAATCTCTCCAAACTTTGCCGACTGCTCCACCGGGGCACCTGTGTATACCTCGTATTCCCCGTCGTTGGTCCCGTTTCGAGGTCGGTACAGGGCAAACGTATCACTGAAAAATTCTGGAGGTAACTGAACCGGGGGTGCCGTGGGTGGTAGTGGTAAGTTAAAGTATTTGCTGGCATTATATCCCCTAAAGAGAAAATCCCCTACTCTAACGTCACGTCGGATTAATTTCTCAGCTGGATATGGGTAAACTGTATGGTTGTCAAGCAGGAAATTAGCAATATGTCCAAGCAAAGCCGAATTATTAAAACTCGCCACTGCCAGTATCACCGACTGTAAATTATTCCCCCAAAAATCGGGTCCACACAATATATTAACTCTCTTCCTTCAAAATAATAATTACCGCTCCAATTTTTTTTAATATATTTTTTATCTCCACCATACCACAAAAGGGATGTTAATCACGTTGACCAAATCCTTTTCCGTCAGATTCCCACTCCGATCCTGGTCAAACGTGTAGGTGGTCTCCTGCACGTATCTCACCGTCTCTTTGTTATTTTCCACCTTGGGGTCTATTTTCTGTCGCCGCTGTTTATACACGTAAGGTCCTTTTTCTTGTAAAATGGGCACTTTCCCGGTGTTCTCCACATCGTCGGGATTGGTCACGTGGAAAATGTAAAAGTTGGTGTACACGGGGGACTCGATATCTACCCACTTGTTCCACACGCTGGACCCTCGCACTAACCTCAGCTCTGTTTTGATTTTATCCTCTACCTGATTGGGGAAGACGACAAAGCCCAGGACTATGGCGAGGACGAGGATAATCGCGCCAAGGACCCCGGTCACCACTGTATATCCATTTAACTTCATTATTATTACTTTACCCCAGAAAAAATGTAACAACGACAAGGGTCACTATATGACACCGTTAGTCGCTAAAAACGGAATGACCAATTGACTGTGTAACGTTTTAATAATATGTGCCGCTGTCATCACCGACGCTGAAGATGACAGCGGTCCCTCAGGGTTATCTTGTTGGTCACAATCGGACGAAGATGATGGATAGTGGCTTATAATGACATTACACCATTTACATCAAATTAGCAATACATTTTGACACGATGATAAGTACAAAAGGCGGCATTAAAACATGACACGCCTAAAAAAAATATGATGATGATAAGCCCTTATTGTTCCACGTTGGAGGATTAGCCCGCGCCAAATTCTTCCCTAATCCTGAGTACTTTATTTAACCATGTGGGAGTCATTGTGTGTGTAATGGGGAATTTGTGTTAATGTTTCGTGGTGGTAGCTTATCAAAAATCCCATTTGGACAAGACCTTTTAATACCTTGACGCTGGTGTGGTGGGTCACCATAAATAATATTTGGACAGCGAGAGATTTGTTCTGTTATCAGCAGATGGTGGGGTGCTGCTGTTGACTTAACTTTTACGTGAAGTAACAATTCTTGCACCTTGTACTCTCCGAATTACGGGCAATTTGCAGGTGAGGTCGACGACGGCAGTGATGATGATGATGATGATGATAATTGCGTTCTTACAACTAAAAGAAGATAAGCCCAGCAAGGTGAAAAAAGTAAGCTGGGAAAATAAGTTAATGCGGAAAGGAGGACGGCCAGAGCATGTTCCTGCGTCCTTGATACAGTTTTCGTAGGAAATGTTTATTTTTTTTCTCTCTCTGAGTGAATAACATAATTCCAGGGGTGAATACATTATTCATCAAAAATGGATATTCGTGTCGACACGCGCTACTTTCTATAATAACAGAGTTTTTTAAAAGTCAATTATTACATGAGTGGGTACAGATAAGAAATATTTAAATGCAGCATTAAAAAATGATAATTCCCAGAGCTCATCCCTCTCATGCTCGGCTGATAATTTTTGTGGGAGTGACGCAGCCAAAATGCTGGGTTTAAAGGTCTAATTTGCGGGTCAAGTTTGGAAAAGGAATTTGAAAAAAAAATTGAAGTGGGTTAAATAAATTGCTTTTTAATAGAGGGTTTCGGAGAATAATAAGTAGTGTGGGGGGATTGGTCAATCAGGTTTTGTCGCATAATTGTCTTTAGTAGGGTGCGATTTTGTCCAGATACGTGATATGCTTCTGCAAAATCTTTTGGACCAACCGCTTGAATTTCAACTTCTTTTTCAACTTCTTGATCTTCTTCTTCTTCTTCTTGCGGTACTTTTTGTAGTCTATGAAAAATAGAATAAAATTTGGTCAAAATATTTTAATGTCTTTCCCTTTTCTGGTCTCAGACTGTTATAAAGGCTACATGAAGAGAAAACTTACGTTTGGAGTTGAGTATCTCCTCGTCAGTCAAATCTCCTGGCTTCCAACCATACGGATGCTTGCCGTGTTGTCCAGCCCCGTGTTCCCCCCAACTTCCGTAGGGCCCGGATATAGGACCCCATCCTCCCCAACCGCCTTGTCCGTGGGGACCACCACCAAACCCGGTTTGAGCGGCCCACTCGTGATAACTTCACCACCACAACACAAATACGAAATACATTTCAATTACAATCTTTCACAAAAATTTCCCCCATCCCAAAGCTGTGATGTTGATCTAAAATTTCTCAAAATCACCAACACTTTTTGGTCGTTTCCCTTTGAAAGTTTTTTTTTCCTTAAGAAGATTTCACGCCAAAAAAATAATGATAGAAAACCAAGATGGAAGAAATAATAATTATGAAAGGTTTTCTGAAGAAAGCTGAAAGTTGGAAGAAGAAACTGAAGAAAGTTGGTCTTATCGACTGATGATGATCCATGATAATCCTCCCCTACACAATATGATCAACAGGGTAAAAAAGATGCCATCAAAAAAACGTGATTGTTTTTTTAAAAATTAATTATTTTAACGCAGCCCTACCGACCAAGGGAAATATAACCTGATCATCTTCCCAGATTATCATAATGACCTCCTGTTAGCCACACGTGTAAACAAAATTTTCCAACTACCGACATCCCTATACCAAGGCCAATTTCATAATAATAACAAGCTTTGCAAAAAATGAATTACATGCATTTTTCTAATAAAAATTTTTTCCAAGCATTATCAGATTTTTTAAGGTTATTAAAATAACGGCAACAGCTAACCACTCTTTATTGGACTGTTATATAAAATATCTGGCGAAAAATTACAAAAAATACAATACAAAAAAACGGAGATAAATATTAAATATTATTTTCAATTAATTAGCCTATCTCTAACAACACATAAATATAGGTAGGTACAAAAAAATAATCAAAAAATGTACATAACAATAAATCATCATGTTTTCCTTTTTGTAAAATTGTGTAAAAGCGCAAACAGTAAAAAAAAGATAAAGGAAGGTGGTAAGTTGTAATACAAGTTACAAGTACACAGATTGATTATTATTATGATGGTGATGATGATGAAGAAGATATAAACGAGAGCAGCGCGAGTAGGTACAATAAAAAAGTGTTGAAAGGATTTTTGTAATATAATTAGGTACACAAAAGATAAATATAATTTTAAAAAACAGAATAAATAAAAGTGTGAAATAAGTAGGTACAAAAATAATATGTAAAAAGGATTTTTTGTATGTCTGCGTGGGCGTGCGTAGGTGTATGTAATGTGTATAACAATCTGCATTTGAATTGATAATTTTTGGGGAGAAAAATACAATTTGCGTTTTTGGTGAATTTTGGGTAATATTTTGGTTTGCGTTTTTTTTCTAAAAATAATAATATTATTTTAGGTTAGAAATAATTTGTAGAAATCGCACGTGTCTTTCTGTGGTGCGCTTATCGAGATTTCAGCCTTATCTAGCTTAAAGAGAGACGTGAAGTGTATGTGTGGCGTGATTACTTAACCACCAGTCTACCACCACTCTAGGGCCTGAATCTTCTTTTGCAGCAACATGCTAAACAATTTTTTCAGCTCCACTTTATTCTGCAGCACGGCAATCTTTTTCTTCGCTTTCAACTTCAAAATCTCGTATTTGAGACGATGCTTCTCGTGCTCGATGAAGGCATCCCAACCCCAGCCATTGGAAGGTCCCCAGCCGCCGCTAACGTGAAAGTGGGAACGATCCTGATAGCCGTGAGGAAAGTGTCCCTTGGTAAAGCCAATGCGTCCGTGTTGTTTGGGAGGCACGCCGTGCTTCACGTCGAACCCGAGATTGTGGCCGTTGACACCAACCCCAAAACCAAGACCGGTACGAGTGGACGGAGGGGAGGAGGCACTGTACAGAAAAAAGCCAGAGAAGGGTACACACACGACACGGTATAGAGTCAAGTGCGCGCACACAGTCAGAAAAACGGTTTTTAAAACGGGAGGGTCGTTTCATAAAAAACGGTAAATAATAAATTTTGGTGAAGGAAAAAAAATTATAATAATTTTTTAGCTACACAACTACAACATCAACTAAAATCTTACGGTTACACTTTAACGGTCACTAGTTACAATTTTCTGGTTTTTCGTAATACTTTCAGTTTTTTAATTAAAAAATACAAATTCGTTGTTAATTATTTAATTTAATTTGGCTATTTTATAAAATTATTTAAATACTTTATAATTAATTAAAATGGCAACAGGATAAGGTCGACTGATCCTTTGAAATAAATTTTTGTTTTAATTTTTGATTTAATTATTGTTTTTTAAATGAACTCAAGGAACTCTATGACTTTGGTGACAACTTGAGCCCCAATCTCTGCAATGTTGTAGGCCACAATCTTTTTCCACTTTTTCGTCCTCTTCTTCATCTTAAACAACTCAATGCGAAGTTTTTGCACTTCCGGGTCGTCATCCGGATCGTACTCCTTGTCGTTATCAAAGTGGGGTGGGTGGTCGTGCTCTTGGAAGTTTGGAGGTGGATGGGGATACCCAGGTGGGGCCGCGAACGGGGGATGATGCGAATGCCTAATTATAATGACGGGTACCAGTTTTTTTCTTGCTTACTAAATTTTATTTTTTTGTGTATTTTTTTCGAAGAGAATTTTTTATACCATTTTTGTTTGAACTGTTTGTGCAAATTTGCAAAAACTATACAGAGTTATTGTGTTATAAATTACGCTAATGTAATTTCTTTCACAAATTTTAATTCTAAAAAATAATCAAATATTATGTGTGTGTGTTGTTGGGTGTTTAATAAAAATGTAAAGTGTGTCCAAGAATTACAAGTTAAGAAGAAGAAATGAAAAAACTATACGGAAAGGGTATATAGTGACCTCAGAAGAAAATAACAATAAATAAATTTACAAAGGTAGCTTTAAAAAATTGAAAAAATGTTTCACTTACGAGCCATATCCACCCGGTCCTCCAGGACCTCCCCAGCCCCCTTTGTCCTTTTGACCTTTCGTAATTTCTATGCTAAAGGGCCAGAAAACTCGCCCTTCAGGTTTCCTCCCTTCCTCATCCTCTTCATCAATTGGGTCGGGATCTCCGTGAAGACGTTTTTTACTCTTGCGACTCATTTTGATTCTTTTGTTAACCCTGTCGTTGAAGCGCTTTGGGAGCTTCACAGGCTTAGGACGCCCTGAGGGCAGGGTCACGCTGATTTTTGGCCCAGCTGCTCTCACATCGTCCGCTTCGTCCTAAAAGGATTTAAAGTTCATTGTGTAATAAGTTATAGATTTAAAAAAATCCCTTATCATCCATTGATAACACATGCATGCATTTGTGTGCACCTACATACGTGCCTAAAAAAATAAAACGTAGGTAGTCTTTTTCAGCAGAAAATGCAGATTTTTTAACGTTTCCCTCGAATTAACATGATGATAGGTAATCATAACGATGGTCGTGAAAAGGAAAGTACTCTTTTCTTGGCAGTACCCCCACTTATCATTCTCCCTATCATCATCATTCTCTTGAACAGTGTTTATGATGCACTTGTATCATTACAAGCCTTCGAGCATCTTCTCCTACAGCGCAGCAGCGTTGTAAAACAAGTACACAAATTAGCCACTTTTTTTAATCTGCTGACCAACGTTTAGCAAAATAATAACGTTCGCGCACTGTCTATTATTTATTTTAATGCTAGCGTTTGATACCGTTGTTGTGCATGTTTAATTAGTACTTAATTTTAATGAAGGTTCTCTTTCGACGCCATAATCATTTTGTGATATCTTCATCATGTATGCCCTCGCATTTTGCTTTTTTATCGCAACACTTGAGCTTACAGCTTGAGCTTATTCCTCGTGTAGTGAAAAAAGTACACCAATTACGTACAAGTGGTGTACACAATTTAAAAATAATCTTTCAAATATCAACAACATTTTCAAAAATTAAACCCCTTTCATTTTTACTGCTAATCTCTCTTTAAATCTTGGCGCGGCGAGAAAAACAATAATTTTAATGGGGGAAACAAACAAAACAAAGTGTTTGGTAACGCATTTTTGGTAATATTTTTTTCCATCCATTTTTTTCATCTTTTTTCTCCCTAATTACACTATTAGTTAATAAAATCTAAAGATTGCCCTGATATATATGGCGTCATAATCGTTAAAAAATGCTCCCACATAGCAAAAAGTGATCCCTCTTACGAGATTTTCTACTGGTGTCCACCTCTAAAACACCCCTAATGCTTTTAATATCATTCTAACCAGAAACAACGCAATGACAGTGAATCGTCCTAAGAAATAAAAAATATGAGTGACGTAGATTGATGTACAAGTCGTTTGAAACCAGATCCTGAATGAAAAATTATCTAGAATTCTGCTGTGGTAGTGATGACGATGTTGGTGTGCATTTTCTTTCTTCGTTTTTAGTGTGATCCTTGCCGCTGCAACTAGAGAATCCCGTTGCGTGAATTTTTTCAAAGTGAGAATTCACAGAGAGAGAGCATATTACGCATACAGGGAAGTCAGTCAAGAGGTTACAAGGTAAATGGTCACAAAGAGCCAGAATGAAAAAATGCAGCAGTGATGATGATAATGCATCAAAAGGCGATCTTTGGTCGTATGAATTGCTCTCCTGCTATAGAGTGGCATTGCACCCAAGTGAAAATGTACCTTACAATAAAAAATCTCTTGCATAGAAAGGACAAGAGCAAGTGACAGCGTCAACAGCAAAATATCAAGCGTTGGTATAAGTGTGTTGCAGCAGCAGCGCACTTGCTGCACGGAATTGACTACAAGGGACAAAGAATATGAAGATGAGACATCCATTTTCTCTTCTGAGCGTCTACCTCGAATAATTTTTTTTGGCAACTTTCTCTGATTACTTATTCCACAATAATTTAAGGTGACGATGATCATCTACCCCTCCCTCCCTTCAAAAAAAGTGACTAGGTATCTATAATTTTTTTTTCTTACGTCTTCATCCTCGTCTGAGGTGTCCACCGCCCGACGACGCACCCTGTTTAAGGTAGCTTCCTCCTCCTCTGCTGGAGCCCCTTCCTCCATCGGGAAGGAATCTTCATACACTCCCGGGAGGAAGGACTGATCATCATAAAAATAATATTGGGCTCGACTACTGGGTGGCGTGAGAACTGCAGCTCCGTCATCATTAGTAGCCCCCTGACGATCACTTAGTTGCTGGGGGAAATAATACTGAGACTCTACAAACGTTTCACCGAGCACCAACGCCAACGTCACAATCACCCAAGCACCTTTCCACGCGGGGAATTTCAACCGGCGCCTGTCGTGACTCCGCCTCCCCGACGACGACATGGTTGAAATTTCCGGTTACAAACTTGTCCTCTTCATGCAAAACAATTCCTTTTGGAGGAAAATAACGGGAGGGATTTGTGTATTTTTTTCTAAAGAGGTGTCCTTAGTCTATTGTAGGCACATGATACTTTCCACTTTCTACCAGGATTGCTGTGTTATTTTTTTTCGAGAAACAGCCTTCTGCTCAGGTTGAAATCTCTGTCAAGACTGAACACTTCTAGGATTGCATCTGTTATAGAACTCGCCAGAAATTGTCTAAAAATCTGTGATGATGGGGATGATGATGATGAGCGTTGGCACTTTTCGTAGGTCAGCAGCAGCATTACTCGTGTAGCGTAGGCACGCAAGTAATAATGAGAGAGATGAAAAATGATGAAGAAGATGAGCATGTTTTTCTTTTTCTTGAGAGATGTTCTCTCTGTTTGTAGTATTGTGTATTACGATGATGGTGGTGCGCCAAAGGAAAAGCGAAGCAATGACCTAAACGAGCCTTTTTTATTAGAGGGGATGATGATGCATGTAGCCACAGCCAAAAGTCATTGTAGCAGTACATCTTGTTACGGCATTGCTGTGATGTTGTTAGTTGTTAGATACCTAGAGTGTGTTTGCAGTGAAGATGGAGGTGCCGTCTCTGAGCGATGCGGGGGGAGAGCAATCGAAAATGACACGAGTTCATTTTTCGATACTGAATTAATAATAATGCAAAGTAAGATGAAATGGTAAGTTTCTGGAAGAGAAATTGGAGACTGAATCCAAAGGTTTCGACGCCGGTAACAAAATTTGAAAATTTAAAGGTTATTTTAAAGTATACAGATAAACAGATGACACATACTTTTTTTTCAGTGGGTGTAAATTAGTAATTGAGTTTAAAGTTGTTTGTAATAAAAACAAATAAATGTTTAACAGAGTTTAATTAAATTTTTAATATTTGTAATGAAACTACAACATTGAAATATACTTTGGAAACATTCTGTAAATTTTGCTCAATTTTTTTTAAATACAAGGGGAAATTTTCTTGGAAATTATGTTTTCGTAGGATTAAAGTGTAAAACAAATATTTAACATAATCATAGTTCTGCATCATGAGGAACACAAGAGGGGGAGGTAATCCGGTCATGTAATGTTAAAATATGGTTCCATTCTCCCCCGTTGTTCCCTCTGTTCCGTAGTCTACGGCCAAAATATCACTGATTGTAGCAGTGCACCAAACAAGCAAGTTTCAGTTCTGTTCATACCATTCTACATTGCTTCACCCTCGTATTTTTTTCTTCTATTACTTTCTTTAACAAATAGCAACGTTTTCAAACTTAATCAAGCAGCAGCAGCCTATCATCATTCTCTTTTCATTATCTCCTCTATCTGATGTGCGTTTTTTCACTAAAATAAAATAATAATAATATGCTACACGTAAGACGTTGGTACTGCAAAAGTTACCTCGACTATACATCTTTGCTCGCTATATAGCAAGTGAACCGGTTTCAAATGCTCTTCATGATAATCAAGTGATCTTTTCTACTGCTTGGTTAACATATGTAACTAAATGGTAGTAACGTAACTTAACTTAGATGTGTCCACCTTCTGTATATACTATCATCATCATCATCTTCTCTTTGACGAGAGGTAGACTAGATCTTTTCATTTTTACAAAATCGTACACAATAGTCGAGGATAGTTGAATAATCTCGTCATTTGAGAAGCTTTGAGTTTCATAAACAAACTTAAAATCCATCAGAATCCGTGATACGTTTACCTAATAAACTAGTAAAAGTCTCTCTCCCTCTTTGTGATGAGGACGCTGATAATGAGGAGATGAGGAGGATAAGTAAGAACAAAAAATGAAACTTGCTTCAGCACAAAATGGGGCGGTTCTGTTAATCTGTATTACGACGAGAATGCTTATGCATGTGATTGTGTGTCAAAAAAGGAGAGAATTTATTGTCAAAATCGAAAATTGGGATTTTCTCCTTTGAGGAAAAAAATATGGTTTTCTCATGCCAGCAGCCCACGTCATTAAAATTTCGATCAATAAAACCACCATCACAATTGTCGTTGGTGGTAAATGATAATTATTATTTGAAGTGATAATCACTTACAATTTACAATTCTCTCTCTTTTTTAAAGAAAAAAAATCGCATTGAGTTACTATCAGTTTTATGCTTTTATGACGCTTTTAACAGGTAAGCAACGAGGAAACGCCGTTACAACTAAATCTCTAGAAATCTCTGAGGTTATGAAATCAAAAAAAATATTTGATTCGTAATTACACAGCACAGCAGGAGAAAAAAAGTTTTCCTGAGTCGATTTTCTAGTAATCTAAGTGACAAAAATAGGGGCATTCTAAGAATTTCAGCAGCCGAAACTCGAATAACGTCATCTTATTTCCCTAAAGAACATGCTGCACAATTGACAATGACCCTTTACAAATGACGATTTTCGTACAGATGTAATCAGACAAGAGCTTCACTCGTTTTTATACCCTTGCATCAGCATCATCAGCGTCAAGCGTATGGTACGCCCTTCCCTTTTCTCTTGTTGTTGACAGAGGGCTGCTCTGCTGATGTAAGAGAAAATATTTAGCACCTAGAAGGTCAGTAGAATGAACTGTAAGAGTTGAACACGTGTTGTGACTAGTCACGTTCAATTTTCATTTCATTTTAATGATGATGTGTCATCAGTCATGCACTTTTACCTTGTAAAAACCTATGTGTAATAATAATAGGTGCTTATATACTTTTACAATTTGTACTTATCATTGCCATTTTATTGTTGTTTTCTTGTAAAATGATGTGTCATCAGTCATGCACTTTTACCTTGTAAAAACCTATGTGTAATAATAATAGGTGCTTATATACTTTTACAATTTGTACTTATCATTGCCATTTTATTGTTGTTTTCTTTAACTCATCAAAATGCGAAATCGATTTATTTCATTTCAGCAGAATACAACACAGTAGGTTGAATAAGTTGAGTAATTACTAGTAAAACCCCATTGACGAAAATTAATCTTACATATATTCCAGATCCATAATTGAAATTAAATACACAATGGCGTTTAAATGTTTAAATTTTTGTAAGTAGCATAGGAAATGGATGTAGAGTTTAAAAAGAGTTTTTCATCATGTCATCAATATTTTTTTAATACCTTCGAGACTATCTTCTATCTCAAGCAGCAGGTGGGCAGACATGGACATATATTATATATTACTTTAAAGGTACCGAAGCTGCTTATCCATTATTAAGTTAATATAATGACAACGCGACAGCATTTTTGCTTTTGTACGGAGTGTACCTTATTTTTACCCACGGATTTCAGCTTAGAAATTAAAACGCAATGGCGTTTAAATAACCAGTAGATTTCTGGTGCTCGGTGCATAAAACTTTGTAATGTTACAATCGCTCCAATTAGTAAGGGATCTAAAGGCTTTCAAGTTATCTAAACCTCCGATAAACAATACATTTAAAAGGGGTAAAATTGTAACACCAAAGTTGTAACTTTTATGCACTAAGCACCAGTTTTGGAATATTTTCTTTTTATGCGATTATGTGACAGGTTGCCCCGATAGGTTATTTACGGGTTTACTTATAACTAGGCTGCGCATTTGACTGTACTGTCAAAATCTGGTCCCTTGTTGATATTGTCTACCATCTTTTGAAACGGTTGCAGCAGGACAGTGTCTCCTGTTTTTTGTAACTCAAAATCATCAATTTCACAGAGTCAATATAATGTCATTTTGTTAATTTCCCAAAATTACACATAATTCAACAAGAGCGTGTCGTGGTATCTAAAATAAATTACCTAAGTCATTATTCCGGATCGTCCTTTTTGGAGTTTCGTGAATGAAATGTAGTGCCGCCATTACCAGTCACAATCTGCTTTTTCATCTCTCCCAAAACAGTGATTTCGACTTTTTCTCTACACCACCACGATGACAATCAAAAGGGTGTACAACTGCGCGATATTGACGTGTCGTGTGGTATTGACAATGACTCGTGCTCGTGACAATGCCAACATGAACTTCAAAGGTATACCACACGAAGACCACAC
>JAHZNB010001821.1:0-14443 GCA_027744295.1 Callyntrura guangdongensis
CCTCTATCAGAGAGAAAGAGAGCTCGAGTTAGACACACACCAGCCACAAGAACAATAATGGCAGCCGCAGAACGAGTAACCATAATATATCACACACATATACAACGCAACGTGGTGGTGCGTAAACCTATTTTTTACGCACATGTGCGTATGAATATGAATATGTAAAGGATCTATGAATGCACGTATGCCTGTGTAAAATGCGTAAGTGCGTGTAAGGGAGAATCTTCAGCAATTGATTTTTTTTTCAAGTTTAGGATTCAACCGTAAAAAAATCAAAATCAACGTAAAATTCCATGTTTATTTTTTATGTACACGCATATTTTTGTAGCGATAAAAAATTAGAGTGATGATAAGGAAGTACAAGATGATTATATATGTTTGTACAAGCAACATTTATAAAGAAATGGTGGAGTTGATACGCACATATTGCGACTGTGCTATACCGTATTTTGTTTTCACTCAGCAAGCAACAGCAGCACAGTCACAAGAGGGATCCCAAGTTTTTTAAAAATAATGTTGCTTGTTAACGCACCCGGCCAGAAATCATCGTGATTCTTGCGATGAAAGATGAGTTCATGGTGGAAAACTGCTACTTTGAATTTAACAGATCATCTTCATCATCATAAGCAGCAGCCTGTTAAAGGTTTGTTTTTTATGAACTTTGTTAGTTTGTTACACTACACATTTAAGTAAAAAATAGCATTGTCACAGCCAAAAGTCAAAATGTGCCTGTGTGTACACGCTCCTGGTGTAATGTTAGACTGTGTTTGTTGTTTGTTGGGCGCACTCAGGCAAATTATGTTTTATAGTTTTGCACAGCTTGGGGGATTTATTTATCAGAGGGAGTACAGCTACTCCCATATTGAAAGAACACACATGCATAAGCACGATTTTTTGTTCATTATTTATGCGTAATGAAAAAGCGGATACAATGGTTAGATTGCCTGTCATGTCAACTCTGAAATCAAGGAAGCATATAATGTAATGCACCCGTAGGTATACAACAAAAAAGCAGTCGACGACGACGACGACGATGACACTAACGATGATGATGATAATGATGACGATCCGATGTGACTGTAAAACTGGGAACGAGGCAGCAACAAAACGCACGTCCATTTTTGAAGGTGACGTTGGTGGTGGCACCGGTGGTTGCATTGTGTATCCTAATGAAACTGGAGAATGGCATTGCCAAAATTGTTTATATACACACGCACACACACACCTTATTTGTGCGGAATTATAATCATGTATGAAAGCTGAGAGAGAGGTTTATGTGCGTCTGTCTGGCTTTCGAGTTCATCATCATCTGTCAGGTTGTAACGTACGCACTTTTGCATTGTATACATTGTCTGGTGACATGTGCATTCACTTCCCGATAATTGAACAAGGAGGAAATAATAGTAAGGAAAATGCAGAATGCCGGCTTAATACGCCTTTTCTATGCTACAATTATTGCAAGTTGCGTATATAAGACGCATTCATACTTATGGGCATGTCGGGTTATTATGTGGCTATAAAACGTTGAGTAAACAATGTACCACCCACGACCCACAAGGAAGGAGAAAGTACAAAGGCCATTTGGTATAGAACAGCGTGTATTTCAATCAACGTATGTGTTTATTTCCTTTATATTCACGCACAATAAAGTTACGCCAGATAAATTTAAACTGGCTTAACGAACTCATTTTGTGGAAACCGGCTCCACGTGCAGAACTGCCACGATTACACTACTAGTCGCTATTATTGTTCGCAGCCAATCTTAGAAGCTCAACTGTAATGGGGAAAATGCACTGACTTTGACATTGGCACTCAATTTCATGTTAAATGAATTGAAGTTTGCGGCGACTACCCTTTGATGATAGACGGACTGGTAAATAATGAAAGGCCAACGCTCCATTTAATTGTGAAAATAGAAACACGCCTTTCATCATCCACCAGGTTGACTTGTAATAGAAAATTAATGCCCGCAAAACCTGCTATCAAGACCAAGGAGATGGAACTGTGTGAAAACCGATTATTTCTCAAATGTGCTTCAGTCACCCAGTCGAGTAGGAGAGAACTCATGCTGAAAAAAGTAATGGGTAAATTTAATTCGCTAATTGGTTTATTCCACCTTCAATTCTATTTATCTCTGACTGCTTGAGTGGTAGCTATACACCATATGAAAACAGGGAGCGAAAAATTGGGATCGTGAAGTGAGCAAAAGTAATTCAACACTCTCCTCCTCCCGACTTCATTTTCGCACTTGGTCCTGTTTTCATTACAACTTCCATCAAATATAAGTATTACGTGACGTGACGCTAGATTAAAAAAATACACACTGACAGTACTAGAAACCGTCTTTCTTTCTATTAATTCCTATTCTGCTACCACCTTATTCACAGCAGAGTACACAAGACGGATGTTATATTCACGTTCGCTACGTTGTTTTTGTCGGCATACCCAGGAAATCTCAAAGATAATCACGTTACACCTTTTTCTCAGTTGTTTTCTCAAGATCGGTGTCTTTTGACTGGTTAACCATGAAATTCTATTGCAAGACGTATGTAGGTATTCGTGTAGGTATTCGTTGAAAAAGAGGATTTTTATATAGGAGGTAAAATTGTAAATAAACCACGTGTTTGATTACGACTAAAAAAGAGAAAGAGATAGCGAGTGTGAAGAGAGAAAAGTAAAATCGTGTTGTTGTTGGTGGGTGATGATGATAACAGCACTGCCAGAAGTAACACAGTGCACACATTTTGCTCATGTCTAAATGCACTTTGCACATTAAATTTTGGTACCTACTACACGCCTGATGGCTTTATGACTAGCACGGCTGATGTGATGTTAGAATACGATTAGTGTTGTTTTGAGGGAATTGCTGACTGGTTAAGATGGATTTACATGTAAAAGGTGTTACCACAAAGAAGAATATTAATGACAAAGAGATGAATAAATGAATTGCTGGGACAAGAAATCCGCCCTCGGCTGAACAAAAACCAGGCAAAAAATTCCTAACAAGAGGTGTCCATCATTTCACCAATAGGCATATCATCTTTGATTAATTTCTGCCGATTTTCTTGTTATTTTCAAAAGGCCTTTTATCAGTCTTAATTTAAAGACGTCTCCCTACTGGATATATTTCATCCTTTTGTCCTTGCGTCCTTTCATTTATTCCCACTTTGATTAATTTCTGCCGATTTTCTTGTTATTTTCAAAAGGCCTTTTATCAGTCTTAATTTAAAGACGTCTCCCTACTGGATATATTTCATCCTTTTGTCCTTGCGTCCTCTCATTTATTCCCTCTGTTAACATCTCAAGCATAATCTTCACTAATAAAAAACTTTAGGGAAAAGTGATGATGCGTTTTGTTCAGCTAATGGGACTCTTTTGTCAGATTTGCTTGATAAAAAGCTCTCTCGATAGACAACAAAACAACAAGGTGCTCAATTCGATTTTTTTTTCTCCTCTGACAAACTACTACCACGATTCACCAATAAAAAACTGTTTAGGGAAAAGTGATGATGCGTTTTGTTCAGCTAATGGGACTCTTTTGTCAGATTTGCTTGATAAAAAGCTCTCTCGATAGACAACAAAACAACAAGGTGCTCAATTCGATTTTTTTCTCCTCTGACAAACTACTACCACGACCATCATGACATGACAACCTTGACCAACAACAAAACGACGCGTTATTAGACGCATATAACTACGA
Source organism: Callyntrura guangdongensis (assembly GCA_027744295.1). Lineage (NCBI taxonomy): Eukaryota > Metazoa > Arthropoda > Collembola > Entomobryomorpha > Paronellidae > Callyntrura > Callyntrura guangdongensis. The sequence goes on from JAHZNB010001821.1 coordinate 3,704, forward strand.
CGCCGGATATACCGGTACGACAAGAGTGGAGTGCAACGTGCAATGATGCGTCATTTGTATCATGCGTGTGTAGTAAATTGGCTATATAGTCTGGTTTTTTGGGGGAGAAATAATAGTGTTTAAGCAATAATGACGGCTGTATAGGTCTTAATGATATGACGCGGCAGTACACACACACACGAGGCGGGAGGGAAGTACACACTGTTATGCAATAATATACGCACTGTAGATGTAGGAGCGTATATGCGAAAAAAACATATTACAAAAGATACAAAGAGCGTTAATGGGTTTTGCACGCTTTTTTCTTTGTAATTATTATTTTTATTACTACTCCTTCCTTAACGTCGTGCCAGAGGAGAAAAAAAGTATACAATTTTTTCTATCATTGGAGACTATGTACCACTGGCAATTCACTTGTGCCTCGTGTAAATACCAACGTTTCTAGCTGTAAGCGGCGAGTCGACATTATTATTACAGCCCCAACCCTTGTTCGTCATTGACTAGTGACTAGCCCCTAATTTTTGTTGTTGGTAGTGTGTTGTACATTTTTGTATCCGTATGGGTAATTGCTATCATCCATCCAGCGTTGAATTAATGGACTCTTTTGGGCCTGGTTATGATAACTGATTTCATAAACAGTCCTTTGAGAAGGAATGAACAAACTAAATGAATTTTTAATTAATTATTTTTTCATATAATTGAAGTTGGCAAACGCTTTGCGTGCCGTTTGGTGTGAGTATCGTAAGTGCATTTTAATTTACAGAGGGAAAAACTGTTATGTCAAGTAAATAATGTATAAAAGAAAAATTAAAAGGAAATCTTTTTTTGTGCTATACATGCAAACACGCATACACTTCTTTGCTTTTTATTTCTTTGCAAAAGTTTTATTATTTTGCAGAAAAAAAGTGAAAACGCTGTGTACTGTCTGTGAGTGAGTAGTAAGTCTTCCTATTCATCATGTAAACATTCTTCTTAAATGACTATCATCATGACTTTAATATGACTCGACTGTCCAGGCTTTTTTGATTGATTGCCGTGCCGTCAGGGTATAAATACAGTGTAAACCTAAGCTCCTTCGTTTTTCCCCAGATTGAGTGATCCTCCACATAGCTATAGTTTTAATATTTTTTTTGTGGGATTGGCACATTGTAAGAAAAATTTGGCAGGAAAAATTATAGTCGTGATTACAATGTACGTACATACTATGTTAATTTGGTTTGTTGTATCTTTTGTATAAAATAGTAGGCCAGGATAAACACGAACTTGAAAATTTACTGCGGCAATGAGTAAGATGAACGGAGCAATTATAATGACCTATTCCCTCAAACTCAAAGACGCAAGTTCATAATTTTCTGTTTCATCACCATCATCATCAAAATATTCCATTCAGTATATTTAAAAGGGATAAAAATGATTGCTTAAAATCACAGGAGCAGTTAATAGCTAATAAAAATGATAAATTCATTATGATCCATCAAACTGCGCAAATTAAAAAGCCTGCGTGGATGACCATTTTTGTTTCAAACAAAGATTCAATTCATTTCTAAAATGCTGGTAGTGATAAACTTTGTACTTTTTTTTATAAAAAGTAAAAAAGGTTACTTTTTAACGACTGAATGAGATAATTTTTTTTACAAAATACGTTGACTCCGGGAATGATAATGGTTTTTTACCCAACTCCAAGTTCCGCATATTAACACAACACACAACATTATATGTACTAACATTGTATCATTGTTTGCGTTTCACGGTAATAACTCAATTAACTTGTCGTTTTAGCTGCCTTAAATCAAAATAATGATTAATAACCGTCAGATATTCAACAACATTTTTGTGGGGAGTTTTTACACAGGATTATTTTTACATTGGCTCACGCTAATAATTTTGCTGAAAAAGGTTAATGTTAGAGAGCAGCATCAATCTTTCTGTCAGCAGACAAGAGGGGTATTGACCAAGAGATGTTAATTAATCAAAATCCTCACGTAGGTATAAGGTTAAGGTATAATAACGCCGTTGGATTACATTCGACTGTCATATAGATAACAAAGATATGCTAATGAAACGTTTATTAATAGGTTAGTAGCTTTGCTGTTATCACATGTATTTTTCTTGACATTTAAACTTCGACTTGTACGACATTAGTGAAACCTAATATACACCCCTTTCGTTTCCTTTGTAGTATTTTTATTCAAGCATTCCTACCTGAAGCTAGTTAGTTTTTTATTACTAGTTTTCTTTGATCTGGCCCCATTGCATTGTCCACCCAACAATACTACAAAAGAGAATATTAAACAGACAAATAATTCCGCCTGATATCAGGGTGGTATTGTCATCATCATTATCGTAGCGTCCTAAAATGTCACCCCTTTTTCGAACCGCGTGATATAGCGTTGTCGTTGTCTCCTGTTTGATGCGACACGTTGCGTTATCATCCTGCTTTCATGTGCCCATTCATCCTTTTTCCGTGGCGCACACACTTAAGAATTAAAGTGTCGTATCGTGTCCTCCCTAATATCATTATAGATTGACAAGGGCTGAGCCCTCCCTTTTTGTTCAAAGCCGAAGGTTGTCCAAAAGCTTCTGCTGGCTGGGGAGGATGATGACGATGACGAAGATGATGCGACAGAAGTAGAATGATGTGACAGGAGATGCACATTTTGTGTAGTAAACATTACGTATAGCATATTTAAGCAGGAATATTGCACTGAGTGCAAGTCAGTTTTTTACGTGGTCATTATTATTATTACCCTCGTCTGCATTTCAAATAGCTTGTTCATCTTGCTATACTTACAAAAAATCAGTTAGCTTGCCTGAAAAAAAAACTGAAAAATATTGGACTCATCACCACCACTCTCGTCGACGTCTCGCTGCTCTGCACAGATGCATGCATGAAGACAAGCCCGGCAAAAAAGATAGTGAAGGGAAAAGGAAGGGATGAAATGAGAAATGGGGATGAAGGATGAGCTTTTGACAAGAGTACAAAAATACAACTAAGCCTTGTACGCACTACTACGCACCACACCAAAGCCAAGCGCATTTTTTCCAATCCAGAGAGAAGGATCTTCACTCCAGTTTTTTTTTCTGTGGTGGTGTGTGTGTATATTATTGTTGTTCCAGACAGAAATATAAATTATACAGGAAGGTTGGTGAGCGGTTGAAATAGAAGGGAAGAGTGGGAAAGGACGGGGTAGTAAAGCTTTGAATTTTCCGTTGTCCCACACAACACATACACGTATTATTGTATGCCTATCCACTAATAACAGATACGTCCAACATTATCGTTTGAAATCCTCCTCTTTTGATACAGATAGATAGTCTATGGATACTATGAATATAACTTCGGTGTCGGTGTTGTCGAGTCTCTCTGGTGGACTGTGAACATGGTTGGTTCTTCATACACGCAACTTTAACGATACCACTCTTTTCAGCAAAGATGCCCACAAAATAAGATTGAAAGTGAAGGGAATACGGAAGAAGTAAAAAGAAAAAGAAAATAGATCAAAAAGTTGTTTTTACATTGCATACCACATCATCACATTCATCTATCCATCTAATAAATATGCTCATGTACAAAAAGAACACAGGGAATACGAACAACAAGACGGAAGACAGCAGTAGGCTGGAACAATGAATGGAAAAACACGGAGTATTATTGCTAACAATGAAACAAAATGGTCCAGAGAGATACAACTACACAACGTGCCGAGTAAGGGAAAAAATGTTCGATTGAAAGCTGACGATATAGGTAGCTACAGTTCGCTTCTGACAATCGAATTTTTCTTGAACAGAAAATCATTTTCCTCCACGGAACTTTTCATGTGGTAATCGCGGCATGCAGTAGAAGTGCACAGAATGAACATGCATACAACATGCACTCATGCACATTTTGTGCATTTACTGTAAATGGAAATGTAGTAAGTGCATTATATGTGTAAGATGCGTTGAGGATTATGATGGCGAGATCCGATGACTAGTTAAGTTGTACACATTCACAAAAAGTGTGGGCTTCATTTCATTCTACAACACAGGCACTTAAGATAAAATATTACTCCGGCGCAACATCAATTTTCTGTACGAAGTCCACAAAAAAACGCAATTTACCAATTTTTATATTTATTATTCTTGATTATATGATTATATGATCGAGTAACCTATACAAAAGAACTAAAGAAATTATATATTACGCCCGGAATTACGGCATCCCACCGCCACCATCATCCCTAGCAGAAATACAACAAGCCCAGCTAATAATAAAAGTATACAACGTAACAATAGATTATAAATTGCTCTACTCATCCATGCAACTTTTTTTGCTCTCCTCTTTTTGTGAGTCGGACAACTTTTTCTTTTACTTATTTGTAAAATTTCCTTTTTGTGCATGGCAGGAAAATAAAGCATGTATATGGACACAGATGGGTAGACGTAACATGATTTCGGTATTGGTTAAATGGGTTGTCATACACAAAAGTGCACTGGATTGCATAACGATGCACTTGTTTTTCTCGACTGAATGAAGTTAAAGGACATAAGCATTACTTATTTGGATGTATGTGTGCGTGTGTACCTACTTGCATTGTAGTATATGTACACACATACAGTAAAAGTCATTTCCCCCTTCCCTTTCATCTTTTTTCCTCCTACTGACTGACTGAGACGGAGAGAATGATAGGAAACTTGTCTTTTACGACGATGATGATGATACCCCGATGATTCTGCCAGTTTTACAGCTGTATTATAATATTTATGTTTACAATAACGTGTGTGTATGTGTATGTATGCACAAGATTATAGTGTTGTTGTCATCTCGTCTTTTACGCAGATTAGCTATATATGCACTTAATTTTATAGGGGTGCTGACGATGTGGCAAGCCCAAAAAGTATATAACGCCCACAGTCGGGGGGGTAAATAATATTATCAGTTTGCATTACTGCATCACACACAAACTGTACTGGATCTTACATAAATGCTTCTCTCCAACAAAAAAAAACTGACGAGAAGTGTTTCCTAGAGAGGACCCGAGAAGAAGGGAGTTTTTCCCTACTTTTTCCGTTTTGCTGGCTGTGTACAAAGTTTGTGAACAAAACGCGCACACACGCAATGCTTAAATTGGATTGTAACTGCACTACACTGATTTTCGGCAAAATCAAATGCATTTTCCGATTAAAAAGTGTATTTTCGCTGGTTTGGCTGTCTGACTGTGGTGCGCAAGCAAGACGTATAGCAATCATTGTAGAAAAATATTTTACGTTAACATTATCTTCGTAGAAATATATTGTCTACTTATGCAGATAACAAACTAGGTAGTATATTAATATTATAAGGGCGCGATATAATAATATCACAACTTTATAATAACGAACATTTCTCGGATCAATAAAGTAAATCACATTCACCGCACAAAAGCGTAACATTGAAAGTTTGTCTCAAAGTGCGGTAGAACGAAGAAGAAACACTTTTCCCAAGAGTGTCATATATTTTGCTGCACATTTTTAGGGGCATGAAATGCAGAGGAATAATAATATCTGTAGTACTAGCAGCAGCATAAGAAAGTGTTGTTTCAAACAGTGTCGGGTATGAGTGTACTTGAGGCTTCAATGCCACGCTTTATTCGATGATGACGATACAATCTTTTGTGATGCACTCCACTGCCGCTGCTGCTGGTGATGCACCAATGCTACTGCAATATTCATGGATTGCATGTTTACGTGCTAATGCACTTTTTCTTTTCTTGTTTTTTTCATCCGCTTCCTTCCCGTTTTCTTTTTACTATTTCTCCAGTTTGCTGAGCAGGAGCTTCCTCATTTTTTCCAAAGATCCTTTATCTCTCTGGATAATACTTTGTATTCACTTTGTTTGACATCATTATTACATGCATTCATGTGATTTGATGATCCAGCCACTTTCTTTTTATGCCCATATTATATAAAATGCAGTGGGATATTTTGCAGAAAAAAACCGAAAGCTTTGTACGTTCTTAGGTTAGGTGTAGCTTGACATATAGTAGTAGTAGCTTGTTATCTGGTTAAAATGTATATGACTTTTCTCTATTGTGATCCCTCTGTACTCTGTTCTCAGCTTTATTTTCATCGAAAGCAACGCCAGGAAAGAAATCATTTCAGCTTGGGTGTCATGCACAAAGCGCGCTACATCCTTTAAGAAGACAGAGGATAAAGAAGCGAAAAAAAATGCAGCAGTAAAGCCATTTTGACGAGCCGATAAATGGATGGTAGTAGCTCTAGAAAGTCGTAACCTTAAAATTTAACAGCCTCCTCAGAAAGTCTCTGTCTTCTTGTAACATACATACACCGAGAGTGAGTTTCAGTAACGACGTATAGACAATGACAACACCCCTTAATTGTACTGTGTCTGTATGGAAATGGAATGAATACACACACTAGTGCTACTACTAGTACAGAGAATCAAGACACGAATGAAATGATGATACAGTTACAGGGCAGTCCAAATAAATGATGCAAGAAAAGGGTAAAAATGCAGTAATGTAGGAAGAATACATAAAACATGGGTTATATATTCAGGATAAAAACGTTGTGTATAGTCAACATTGGCGTGAGTGGATTTGCACCAAAATCAACTCACTTTTAACGTCTTTTATGTGCCAGTTTTCTGCCTACATGATCATCCTCCCGGCTCGTTATCTATCGAGTTTTTGGTGAAGATCAATAAAAATTAAAGGAGCGAAAGGAAAGGAGGGATCGAACAAAAATAAGTTGACAGAGAGAGAGAAAGGGAAGCTGTGTTTCTAGAATGTAAAACATGCTGACTGCCTGACAAAAAATACAAGGGTTTGTTTGTGTTTGTTTTGATAAATCTGTTTGGGTGAAAATGTAAAGAGTTGGAGATTTCAGATAAAACATTAAACAAATCCTTTATTTCAATAAAAAACATTGCTCTTTGCTACTATATTGTTCATTCTTTTATGCTAAATTGATTGATTCATGATTTGATTGGTCTGCCTTGGTGCAGTGTTTGCTTACAAAAAGGAAAGTGGCTGTTTCAATTCCTACTTTTGTCCTTGTAGTGCACAATAGCGTATTCGGCAGACGCTATATATTACAGTACTGCAACACAACTGCGTTTTAACAAGACAGTGAGGAAGATGGGTGCTTCAGATATGACACCACCGCATCGACACTGTCAAACTTCATTGATTTATAGAAAGAATACACAATGCAATGAAACAGTAGCCTTTTTTGCAGGGAGAGCGAAAGACCACCCAATTTTCATTCATTCTCGTGCAGTAGGTAATTTTTCATTTTTTCACCAGATCCAAACAGACACTTACAATCAGATCCTTTTTATAGATTCAATCCATATTAATCTGTATAAACATTGTTTTGAAAGTGTGCATGCACTTTCAAAATAGGTAATGCACACCCTGGGATTGTAAATTGTGAATGAAAATGTAGATCATAAACGCACTTTATGATTATTATGACCACCTCCCCTGGATAAAAAAATAATATGAGCGTCGCCACAATGCATTCTCCTTTATTTGCCTTGCAACAACGTGCATATTTAAAACATACACGGCTGACACGGCACAACAACACAATGAGCATTTTAAATAAATATTTACCCACTTGAGTGATTTATATCTTATTTATAAAGCAATAAATTTCAATGCATCGGAGAATGGAGACAGAGAGAAGCGAAGGGAGAAACCAGTTCAGATTTTTATTTAGTAAGTTTATAATTTTTTACATGGGTGCACCATATGCCTGTATATGCCATCTATATAAATTTTAGCACGTATAGATTTACTGCATTTACCTAAATATGATTCATGCAAATCTTAATTTGATATACATACATAAAGTAGAATGACTATGTAGAAATAAAAACGTATGTAATAAAAGTTGCTTCAATATCGACTATAAATTTTCTCTATATTTGTACATGAGATGCACCTATTTAATTTATTGCCATTAAAAATTAAAGAATGGCACGCACAAAAGCACGCACCGAACTTATAAACGGGATATTAAACGAAGTAATGAAAGTACATTATTATCATTATATGGCGTCTTTCCACTGTGCAGACAGTTTTGTTCGTGTGTTGGTGACTGCGTGTCGTATTTACAGAGGACACACAATCACTCTTGTATAATAGTGATGATAATAATGACAATAAAAATGAAATTACAAATATTGTGTTTTTATGGACATTTATTACCAACGTGTGTCGCTGTATGTATTTATTCATGACTATAAAAAGACCATAAAATGTCCAGCTAACCGCCGGCACCGTGTGTCCTGTATGCAGAAGTTTTCCATTTAAAGTAACATGAACATGAACACGTATATTTATGTGAATCTAAATTAGCCGCCAGGATCGAAACGAAGCAGCAGCAGATGTAGAGATGTACATAACGAAAATGAGAGAAGCATGCATAGTAATATCTGCACTGCGTACAAAATAATAATATTGTTGGGCTGCTATTATTGTTGTAAAACATATAATATCATCATGTTTTGAGATGGGAGAGAGGGAGAGAGATTGTGCAGTTTAGTTAAATTACCCAATTTAAAATGGGACAACAAAAGCCTTTCTCTTTAAGCAATGAACTTGGCTGTTGTTGATTTAAATTGACCCTTTAGGTCATTTTCAAATGAGAGAGACGCATGTACACGGACAACAGACCATCAAAAGCTTTCATTTCATTGAGACGATGAATTTATTACGTCTTTTATGGTAACCAGCATTGTGTGGTGTTCCAACCTCTTCCAGAGGCCCAGAGGAGTAAAATTACAACAACGGCGGCCACCATACTAACAGGCGAATTTAAAACCAACGGAAGGGAAAGAAATAAGGATATCCCGACAATAAGCAAACATCACGGTACCTGAAAATGTGAGAAGATGTTAGGTACAGCTGAGGTGACCTTCCACATAGGTAAACTTGGTATGCTACGTAATGATTTTCATTTAAAAACAACAACGATCTTTCACAAGGATTTTACGAAAATAGATTTAAAAAGCACATCAGTGAGAATGAGTGGGCGCGCGTACCGCCATTTTTTAGAATGACAGAATCGATACGATGCAGTAAATATACGCGCTACAATAAATGATGTAAAAAGGTTTTGCATCTTTAACTTATTGTTAGTTTCACCCCGCCCCTCTAACTTTGTAGAAGATTTGGCCGCATTGTGATATTTGGCAAAAAATATACGGTACAAATTTTCATTTTGTGCGACAGAATACAAAAATCAAAACAAATGACGTTCTCGTGAAACTGGTGTAGCTGACGGTCTAAAATTGACGATAATTGGAATGACTTTCGATTCCGTATTCAGTTGTTCAGTGACGACAACGGCGACGACGATGGCAGTGATGTGTTCACCAAACGGCCTTCTGTGCATAACACAATATTTTATTTTTTCTCTCTATTTCTCAGAATTCATGCATTCATGCATGCCTGTGTAAAAGTCACACAGTGTGGCAAAAAAAAAGTATTTTCTTAAAGTTGGTTAAGCTGATGATAAGCTAACAACAACTAATATTTCAAACCAGAAATGTGTATCCTCTAACTGACACACTATTACGCTATATACATGTTTGCGTGGAATTTGTATAGTCATTATAGTTGATTATAACCAGCGCCGTTTTGATTTAGAGCGTCGTGACTGCTGCTTCTTTTTTCATGATAGAGTTAAAAGTTGGTGGCAAGTGCAACTGGTTAAAAATGATCGACTCTCTCTCTTTCTCCCTCTAGACACTTTTTTAAAGTTTTTGTGCAGTATGGACCCTGTCCCAAATTAAACAAGTAGACAAGACACTCTCTTACGTTCATATCTTGCAGGACACATTCAGAGGAATAATAGGACCATAAAGCTTTACAGACAGCAAAAATTTTTGTAAAAAAGCAAAAGAAACGAGTCAACTTGTGACTTGAGTGGCGGATGATATAATAGGGAAACACGAGGTTTTTATAGGTTTTTGTGGCTACTACTTCAACTTTTTTTTAAAGCTTCACTGCATCTTTTATGCCTAGACGGATATAAAATGCATAAAAATCTATGAAGTCATTCGGGGCTATAAGTGGATGTAACTTAACCAGTCATTTGTTAGGTTCAAAACGTTTATAAAACACGAAAAGATGTGGCTTCTTTCACAACTTTTGCTCTTTTTCTTCTTCTTGGTCTTTTTTATCTGTGCCATTCTGTTTGTATATGTGCACTACGGCTTTTTCAGTCTTTCTTTGAACACATTCAATTCGGAATTGCCAGATGCTTCAAGCTGTTGCTCTTTTTTCCCGACTCATTCACTCGAGTAGTTGTAGTAATAGATAGATAGCAAGTAACGTCAACGTGTACTCTTGAAAACACTCTCGTCTCATCATCACCATGATCGTCCTCGTCGTTTTATGTGGTGTATTTCCCTTTGAAGCTCGGCTATATAACTATATATATACCTATGCGTTGGTGGTGAATGTGTGAAGTAAGGCTGAAAATGCTTAAATTTTTGTTGTTCAATGGCAAAAATGCATGCTTGTTGACTTTTCAAACATCGCGTATAAAAATCTCTTCACTTTTTTCCTTTTTAAAAAAAGAAGAAAGGACAGAGTTACAAAAAAATGTATAAAAAGAAGTCTTTTGAAGAGGAGCAAGTGTGGAGAATCCATGACTTACGTGACGAGATGATGGGCTTGTCTATGAATTATTGCAATTGTTATTTTGGACGCTTTTATTAGAGGATGTGCTGTGCATATTAAAAAA
>JAHZNB010001822.1:0-13411 GCA_027744295.1 Callyntrura guangdongensis
CTGTCCTGTCAAGAATGAATTTACCAATTTACCAATTTAGCAGTATAGATTTCATCCTTATAAAGATTAATTCAAATTGTATTATTATTTTTTCTCATTTTCGATGGGGTTTAAATATTTTTGGGTGTTTTCCGGTGTAAATATGTCCACTGGAAAGTAAATGTTTTTCAGTGGACAAAAGTAGAAATTTCCAGCAAAATCAAGGTGGACAGTGAAATTTTTTATTCTATATGGGTATACTGTCCAATGGACTATCCACTTTCGTCCAGTGGACAAAAAATGGAAATTCCCACAAAATTCTACTGGACAGTGGAAATTTTTATTTTTCGGTGTTTACCCCAAATAATTTTGAAGATTTTGAAGAAGGTAAGAAATATCTGTATAGGATAAATATAGAACAAGTGGACCGTTGTTGCAAACTGTTGGTGTATAACTGACTTCATACTAACTATTTCTAAAAAAAACAATACCTAACAGTTCTCCAGCCAAATTCATAATTTGAAAATCTTCACCACTAATGTGGTTTACTTTAAATTATTTATTTTAAAAAATGAATTTATCGATGCTTTATTGTGAATAAACGAAACTTACAACCCAATTTTTTGTCGAGTAAGTGCAGGTTTAAATTAATATTGCCCATATGGCTACGCAGTACTTGGCTCTAATCATTAATTACAAGATTGCATTTCTTACTTTTTATAACAAATAATAAAATATCACATAAAGAAACAATTTTTGCTTAAATTTTCCCTGTAAATTACATATCTATGCATATTACGTTTTAAAAGAACGATAAAATATCCATTCACAGTGCAATCGACATGGTTACGGATGAACTACCCTTTTGGTTTATGTTTACTGAACTAGAAATGCACAAACCTAACACTAATATGCGCGAAAGCTGTAACTAAAATTATTATTGCTATTCATTACAAAATTAAGTATGTTTTTAAAATATCCCCTTACAAGTTCCTATTTTTTCAATTCAAGTCAGGGAGCCAACTAACATATTGTGTAGGTACATGGTTTGGAAACAGTAGACGACTAATTACTGCTCCATTGATGTGTGGGAATTAGTGGTGTGGTTTAATAATTTATTGTGATGATTATTAATAACTAACTGGACAGTTTGACCGCATTTTTCCTGGTATAGCAATAATGGACCCGTACTTATTGACCTGGAAGAAAACGTAGAGGATTTTGCATATTGTGCTTCTTTGTAATAAAAATATGCTCAGCTTATGACATTTTATCATTTTAGGGACCTTAAGTTGGTGATGGTGTTCTCATTACTCCAATGAAATATCTTTCATCGGCGTAATACTTAGTAATTCCTCGCCAGTGGTAAACCTTGTGCATTTTTTCGCGTTATTATGTATATAACAGCTCGACTCTCAACTCTGATATACTACTTTCCTTTACAAAAAATTGCTCCCACATTTTCCCCCTTACCCGTCCGCCATTTTTATTGTCAGAAGGACATACATAATTTTTTTTTTAAATAATCAACAATTGGTATGAACCCCCATTTTTTACAAAATGGGGGTTCATACCAATATCAAAACATTTTGTGACGACGGGGTTCTATCTATGTTATCTTTTAAGCTGGTCGCCTCTGTCACCTGTCTACCAAGTAAAATGAATGGCAACCTCACTCGAACAAGCATGTACATTCAAATCGCTAGTTTCAGTTAAGTCCACAGTCGAGGTGTTATCTAGATTTTTTATCGGTTTTCTGCTTTGAATGATGTTTTCAGCGAACGATTTGCAAAGAAAATTGATCTAAACAGTTATACCAACTGCTGCAGTTACGAATGCCTTATGATAGGATGTTGTTCCACCCTGCCCCACTCCCCCACCAGTAACCTGTCATTCCTGAAAAAACTTGCTCCTCTCAGATAACATGTTCTTCCGTCACTTGTCCCCACTCCCCACACAACTAGCAGCCAACCCCTCTGAAGACATTCCAAAATTCTACAAAACCTTTTACCGGTCGTCTCTCCCTTCGTGGCCTACTGCGGGCACAACGGTGCACTTGGGAATGAATGGCACCATTTTCCACAACCGACCTCTCCGATATCAGCTCGTGACCTCTTTCGAGTTTTTCACTTTGTCAACCACAAACGATATCATAATTATTACGCAGGTGAAGATATTTCATAGGAGTAATAATGAGATTTGCGTATTTGTCTGTTCGCCCGTCTGTCTGTCAACCACTCTAGGCCAGACGATTTGGCTCAATTTGGTACACCGGTACCTCAGGGCAGTGGCATCTCTGGGATATAATTTGAGCAAATTTTGTCAACCTCCGGGGGTAATTTTAGAGGGGTCAAAAATTAAACTTTTTCCAAATAATCTCAAATTTTGTATGGCGATACCAGGTTTAACTGATAAACCAAAATGACAACGACAAGTCTTTGTTAATTCAATCAGCATGTTTCCGTCCAACCAATTCATCTGCTTCTCTATGACTTTAATTATAGCAAATTTATTAATAACGTGTGGTACGTGGAACCAATCAATGTGATGGTTCTTGAAGTTCTGGTGACCGTTGTTGGGCACGAGCTGCAACAAGGTAGTGCCCACGACCGTCATTTTCTTTGTTTTCCCGAGAACCACTGCCAAATCAAATGAAATGTCCTCCGAGTAAAATAATCATCTTCATGGTAGTACATAAAATTGCCTAAAAAATAAAATCCCTTCAGGTGTCCTATGTCTTCGAAATGCTTTATTTTACAAACTTGTCATAAAAAATTATGCATATTACTAATCCTTCCTTTCCTGGCTTTCAAATAGATGTAATTCATGTTTCACGACGCGATATTCCTCATTCCATTTTTACTTTCATCTTCAGCGTGCATAGTGCTTGTTGCAGAAAAAGCCAACTTTTCACGAGACAAACTACTTTTATCCTTTTGATGGTGTGTTGTATGCATTTCCTCGCCCAAATTACATACTGTGTTGTGTTGGGTACACATTTATGAATGAAACCTTACAATTACTTAATTTATACTTGCGGATCTGTCCTCAGTCACCTGTTCAGCCACAACAACAACATTGGAGAAACGAAGGCTTTACGGGCAAAGGCAAAAGTAAGAAGATATCATGTTTGCACTGTTGAAGTTCTGGCATGTGCAAAGTACAAAATCTTTGGCTAAGATACTCTAAAAATACATACTTTACATAATAAAATTTTTTGCTGCGTAACGTACGTGTTAACTTGTGTGTAAACATGTCAATTAATTTTTGATTTAAAAAAATACTATGGAGCTTTTGGGAGATTGCGGGGGTGTAGTGGTACTGTGTGTACTTGTGGCTGTGCTGTCACTTTGGAGTTTGAAGAGGAAATCGGGGAGAAACCACGTACTGCCTCCAGGTATATTTTTAAGCTGGTTTTAATTCCTACTTAACTAAGTACTAAGGCAACAGGTGAGGTGAGTTGGTGACAAAAACCTTTAAAATTTAATTGTGATTTGCAAACCATTATTTGGAAAAGGTCCACGAGCGTGGCCAATTGTGGGGAACGTTCTAGAAATCGGGCGAAGGCCACATTTGACATTCACAAAATGGGCGAAAAAATATGGACCTATTTTCCGCATCAAAATGGGCGCAATAGAGTAAGAACAATACTACGTAGGAATTTAATGGCATTTTCCCGTAACTGTTGACATCGTAATTCTGTATGTGTTTTCCAGCACTGTAGTTATCACCGATCATAAACTGCTGAAGGAACTTTTCTCCAGCCCGATCTCCACCGGAAGACTTCTTGATAACCCGGCCATTTACGAATTTGCCAAAGGACCAAACGGCATCATGAACTCGGAAGGCGCCACCTGGAAAGCTCAAAGATGTTTTGCTATTACCACTTTAAAAAACTTTGGCTTTGCCAAAAAGACTTCAATGGAGGCGCTCATTTCCGAAGAAGTCCGTGTCATGCTGCAATGGCTCCACCAAAAAGGCCCACAACCAATCTCAGGTATGCGTTTATTTAACGCTCCAGTGGTCAACGCCATTTGGAGTATTGTTACTGGAGAAAGGTGTGAGTGGGAGGTGACAGAGCCCAAAATACTTCAAGCGGCCACCAACTTTTGGAAGGCGATGATAGAAGTAACAGCGAGTGGCGTGGTGTTTGCCCCGTTTTTGCGACACATCGCGCCGGAGTATTTGGGATGGAATCGGTACGTGAATGGCGTTAGTGACATGTTTCAGTTAATCGACGCTACCATTAAGCAACATAAACAGACGTGGGACCCATCTTATTTAAGGTAAATATTAACTGTTCTGATGGTTGAATTGAGTTTCATTAACAACCTTCACATATCTGGAATCTTGGTTTTGATTTGACTGCAGAGATTTTATCGACCATTATCTCGTGGAAATGGAGAGAACGTCAGATCCAAACTCTAGTTTTTGTCAACAAGCAGGTTGTAAGTTGAAATAAATTAAATTAAATTAATTTACATTAAATAAAAATAAGGTATTGACCCCAGGAGCCACCATGACATGTTACAAATTGGCCACAAAAAATTATTGGCACTACCTTGCTTGAACTTTGTTTCCAGACGAAAATTTGGTCGCCACCGTGTTTGATCTCTTCATTGCAGGATCTGAAACGACGTTAGTCAAAATTGAATTGAACGTTTTAAATTTAAAAGTGATGTTTGCTGTCGAGGGTCTGATTAAAAAACATGTAACAATTTACAGGTCAAACACTCTCTCGTGGGCCCTCCTTTACGTCAGTGCTCATCCCAAGGTTCAGAAAAAGATGCAAGAGGAAATCGATCAAATCATCGGCTCCCGTTTCCCGTCTTTACAGGACCGGTCAAATATGCCCTATATCGAAGCCGTTCTCGCCGAGACCCTTCGGTTTTCCACCATAGTAGCTTTAGGAGCACCTCATCGCATCACAACGGATACAATTTTTCACGGTTATCATTTACCAGAAGGCACTGCTATTTTTGGAAATTACTATGGAATTCACCACGATTCGGACGTTTGGGGAGATCCGGAAAATTTTCGACCGGAGCGATTCTTGAATGAGGAAGGAACTGCAATTAAGCGACATGAAGGCCTGATTGCTTTTTCAGAGGGGAAAAGAAAATGTATTGGGGACTCGATGGCCAAGGATTCTCTCTTTTTGTTTGTCACCAGTATTTTTCAACAGTTTCGCGTTTTTCTTGTGGGAGAGGATGGGAAAGAATCTCAACCAAAGTTTGAACCCGATCCGGGATTTTTTCTTGTGCCGCAACCATTTTTTGTAAAGATTTTCCCCCGGGATTGAATAAATTGGTGTATACAGATTGGTTTTAATTAAATAAAATACAATACAATATATAAATGCACTCGCAAAAAATTAGCTTACATACAAGCATGGAAAATTCATGATTTTAAGTTAACTTGGAAGCTAAAATACAAAAGGATGATAATTAATTAGACGAAGATTGGATTTTGAAAAGAAGAATCGCTAGTCGGCGTCGTCGAAGTGAACTTTTGCATGACTGTGTGTTTATCAGTAAAATTGTTTCATTGTTCGTAACCCATATTGGGGCGACGTGCGAAAACACCAGTTCTTATTTATTCCACCTGACAATCGATCAAAAGATTCTCAAACGCAAAAATGTATAACCTTCTCGAACAGTCGTTACTCGTCGTTGTACTTGACCAATCACACCACTCGTTATAGCAGAAATTATTAAAAAAATATAACCAGGAACGCTCTCGGCCTATGCACAAAAGAAAAGAGCACATGAAATTTGTGTTTGGATTCTGTTGCAATTTTACTATTTTAGGTATTAAACTCCGAATACTGGAAAAACTTGGTGGTTTCTTACGGGGCGAAGAGAGATTTTGTTTACATGTTTCAAACTATGACATTGCGTTTTCATTTACCACCGGATGATAGCAGCAGAGAATAACAGAGAAATAGGAAAATTTCGGGATTTTTTGTTGACTGGTGGCGTTGGTAATGAGTAATGACCCACTTACCATTTTCCTGTCATCAATAGTTGCCATGCTGCTCACATACAAGTTGACACTAACGATCGTTGGGCCTGCTCAAACAAATTTTACATACTCACGCATAGCTTATTTTATAGAGAACTTTTTTTCACTACATTTATTGTTGAAGTATGCATTAAAATCTATGAACTACTTTTCTACATTTTGTATCATCATGTGTTTTGAAGAAGAGTAATACGCCTAGAAAATTCTAATCATCATCCTTCCCTAAAAAGCTTTTTTTCGGGCCTGTGAAAATGATTTTTTATTCCAACTTCTAAAAAATCACAATATTTACATCTTGTGCAGCCCTGTCTTGCTCATTATCAGTGTGCTCGTTTCAAACACAGACCAGTAGTATTCGTTGTAAATACACACATTCCTCTCTCTGCTATAGAAATATTTATGTTTGTCAAATGCCATATTTTGATAAAATAAAGTGTGTAAACCGAGGTTCAATAATTTTAGGTGTGTTTACGTAAACATTGTGGGGTGGGTGGGTAGCATTACTCCAGGATTACAAGAGCTCACCATGTAGGTGGGTAGGCTAAAAATTATCATTTTTTGACTACGTAATAGTTGAACAATCCCCGAACGTGAACTAAATTCACCGTTCATTGGAGACGTCATGAGAATTGGGGGTAGCTGAGCTGTACGAACAGGAAGTGTCAATGAGGGATAGTCTAACCCTGTAACTTACTTTGTAGCCGGTTGTTACCAGAACGTGTGTGGACTGTGGACGTGTGTGGGGAAGTAGCTCTTATCACGCCTCTGCTTAAATTTAAATTATCTCAAACCTTGGCGTCAGTATCAGCGAGAAAACAAAACGCAACTACCTCTACCAAATGGGATTTTTATGAATATTGAAAGTTACCAAATTTTTTATTCGCAGAAATGTAATCTGAGAGCTCGGACATCAGCAAGTTCCACCCTCTGATTTGCTTTGTATCTTACAGGTCTCATATAAGTCATAATGCGCAGTCCACAGTTGAGGAAATGATGTATATTAATTTTACTTGAGGTTTTTCATGCCAGATTTACAAAAGTTAAAACAACGACTTTTCTTTTAATACTGTACCGTAAAACAAACTAAGATAACCGCTGGCTTATCTTTAACTTGTTGAATTAGCACCACTATTTAGCAGTAAATGCAAAAATACAGATAATAATATGTGTAAATATTTACACGACTAAATTAACAATAATTTACATTTTAGCATCGAAAAGCTGAATTAATGTAATTTCTACTCCTCCCAAGTGAGCCACCTCCTTTATTTCCACATACATTGAACCATCGCCATAATTTATGGAATAGGTATATTCCTTGCGGAGCTGGAAAACTCCAAGAATTATGTTGAAGCTGAGGTGGTGAGGTGGTGTCAAACTACCACCAAAACCACAAAATAAAACATGCTCGAATCCCCCGTTTCATTACTTCACCTTGTACTATTCTATTTTCTATTCCAAACTTTTGCATTCAAAACAAGCCATACGTTCTCCAATACTAGCCGGTGTTCAATAAAATTAATCAAAAATCGGTCCAAAGTTTAAGGTCGTAGGAGAACCAATCGCAGTCTAACCAAAACTGTATTAAAGAGTATCTAACCTAGTCCTTAGTCCAAAATTAGAGATTTTACGACGAAATGTAGCAAAGCAGAAAAACAACCTTTTTTTGGCGACGGGGACAACTTTTACTGGACTGGTTTGTGTGGTGCAAAGTGCACTTGCGCATGTAAAAACAACATAATGCAATCAGTAATTGGTATACAAAATACATGGAATAAATTTACACATGCTCACGTGTTCAGACAGTAACCTTGAAATCTCTCCAGATTACAGTATGCGGTGTTTCAGTACACTGAAATTGTGTTACCAACCTGTTGACACTGATCATGCACATAGGATCTCATTTGATTAAAATTATCACTCTGGCCCCAAAACTACACATTATCAACTTTTACCACCTACATAATATTTAGTAGCAAATAAAATGCCAACAGTTTGGGACTTCATTTAAATATTATGGAGCTCCTCGTGGAAAGTTGGGTTGTAGTAGTACTGTGTGCCAGTTTAGCTTTGCTGTCACTGTGCAGTTTGAAAGGGAGCCGGGCTAAAAGTGAATTATTGCCTCCAGGTAATTTGTAATTAGCTTTAAATGCTAATTTATCGTAAATTAACTGTTTGATTTATACATGTGAATTAATGAGTGCAGTTGAGATATGTGTGTATTTACAAATATTTTGGAATAGGTCCGCGTGCGTGGCCAATTGTGGGTAACGTGCTGCAAATTGGGCGCAGGGCGCACTTGACGTTTACAAAATGGGCGAAAAAATATGGACCTATTTTCCGCATCAAAATGGGCGCAATAGAGTAAAAACTATACTGCATGGGAATTTACTGGGATTAATTAAAGGAATTTGGCAATAATTTAAAAGACACCATTTATTTTCAGCGCTGTAGTGATAACCGATCATAAGCTGCTGAAGGAACTCTTCTCGAACCCCATCTCTTCCGGAAGAATCCTGGATAACCCGGCCATTTATGAATTTGCTAAAGGCCCCAATGGTATCGTGAACTCGGAAGGTGCCACCTGGATAGCTCAAAGATTTTTTACAGTGAATACATTAAAAAACTTTGGCTTTGCCAAAAAGACTTCAATGGAGGCGCTCATTTCCGAAGAAGTGCGAGCCATGCTGCAGTGGTTTCATCAAAAAGGATCCGAACCGTTTTCAGGAACACGCATATTTAACGCCCCAGTGGTCAACTCCATTTGGGGGATTGTTACTGGAGAAAGGTGTGAATGGGAGGTGACAGAACCGAAAATACTTCAAACCGCCACCAACTTTTGGGTATCGATGATAGAGATAACAGCGAGTGGCGTGGTGTTTGCCCCATTTTTGCGACACATAGCGCCAGAGTATTTGGGATGGAATCGGTACGTGAATGGCGTTAGTGACATGTTTCAGTTAATCGACGCCACCATCAAGCACCACCAGCAGACATTTGACCCATCAAATTTAAGGTTTTAATTATAAAGTGCATTTAAGTAACGTCTAATGTGCCCATCTTCAACGTCATGTGAACATTTTATGTTGGTTAGAGATTTTATTGACCACTATCTCATGGAAATACAGAAGACGTCAGATCCCACGTCTAGTTTTTCTCAGGAAACTGGTTGTAAGTTGGCGAAATTTATTGACATTTTTGTACCGAATTTCATATTAAAGTATCTTGGGCGCCGCGTGACAAGATTACGACGGCGGCCTTCATGCTCAACTCTGTTCGTTTGACTTATTTATTTTCAGATGAACATTTGGTGGCTACCGTGTTTGACCTCTTTGTTGCCGGATCTGAAACGACGTCAGTCTAGATTTAGAGATAAAATTTTAAAATTAAATAAATCACCAGATTTGGTTGTCAGGGGTTTTTTTCGTATAATTTACAGGTCCAATACGCTATCTTGGACCCTCCTCTACGTCACTGCTCACCCCAAAGTCCAGAAAAAGATTCAAGAGGAAATCGATCAAGTTATCGGCTCTCGTTTCCCGTCCTTACAGGACCGGTCAAATATGCCCTATATCGAAGCAGTAATTGCAGAGGTCCTTCGGTTTTCCACGGTCGTCGCTTTAGGAGCGCCTCATCGCATCACAGCGGATACAATTTTTCACGGTTATCATTTACCAGAAGGCACTGCTATTTTTGGAAATTATTATGGAATTCATCACGACCCAGACGTTTGGGGAGATCCGGAAAATTTTCGACCGGAGCGATTCTTGAATGACGAAGGAACTGCATTTAAGCGACATGAAGGCCTGATTCCGTTTTCAGAGGGGAAACGAAGATGTATTGGGGACACGATGACTAAAGATACTCTATTTTTGTTTATGGCCAGTATTNAGATACTCTCTTTTTGTTTATGGCCAGTATTTTTCAGCAGTTTTTGGTATTACCCGGGAGTGATGATGGAAAACCGGATTTTGAACCCGAGCAGGGCTATTTTCTTGTTCCAAAGCCGTTTTCTGTAAAGTTGTTGTCACGAGGGAAATGAAGAAATAAATATGCAACCTATTTTGTTAAGTCAGTCAATGGCTCATAATTTTTAGTAAAGTATCTACCACCAAAGTACTTACATATCTTCGCCTTGAAAATTTCTTCGTTGCATATGATGCAAACACGTGCTGTTTGCTTTAACTGTAAGAAAAACTGTCAAGGAAATAGTTTGGGTAGTCTCGTCTCAAAAAGCTTATATGCTTCATGTTTGGGTAAAGGTTGTCCTGAAGAGTATAATTAATGTTCCAAAGCCGTTTTCTGTAAAGTTGTTGTCACGAGGGAAATGAAGAAATAAATATGCAACCTATTTTGTTAAGTCAGCCAATACCTCATAATTTTTAGTAAAGTATCTACCACCAAAGTACTTGCATATCTTTGCCTTGAAAATTTCTTCGTTGCATAACATGCACACACGTGCTGTTTGCTTTAACTGTAAGAAAAACTGTCAAGGAAATAGTTTGGGTAGTCTCGTCTCAAAAAGCTTATATGCTTCATGTTTGGGTAAAGGTTGTCCTGAAGAGTACAATTACATTGTATTAGTATTAATGTAGGTTTAAAATTGGCGAAGACAACCAATGATGACATTATGTAGGTTGTGTACATAGTACTTATGTTGAACTCGCTGATAAGATATTTTTCATTTTTCTACTTTTGATTAATAGGTACACTGTTGAAATACCTGATAAAACCTTATCAGTACATTAACAAAGGCATATTAATAATAACAATAAACCTACAGAGTAATTTTAGCAAAGTAAAGTAATTAATTGATTTGGGATCAAACCTCCCTCCTAACCCGTCACTAACTCCACATGGAATGTGTAATCGATTAGCGAAAACAGAGCTTCAAAATTTTTAACCGAGTGACCACTTAGGAACGTTTATGAAGCTTGCGGGTTCCACATGGCTTCACTTGGAAACTTCAAAACCATTGCCAAGGAAGCCTAAGGGATAAGGAATGGATTGGCGCAATCATAATTTCAAAATTAAAACTGTTTTCGAGTTATCGTATGGAGGGACGGACAGACAAACATACAACGACAAGTTAATAAGTGACTTTGTCGCTTAATAATAATAGATTGACAAAGGCATGTAACAACAATAAATTAACTTTCGCGTAATGTAGTCCAATTAAGCATGCAATTGAATAAGTTTAATTGATTGACAATAGAAGCATTCCGAATGCCATCAAAGTTAACCGTAGCTATAAACGACGTTTTACTCAGAATTCAACGTAGATCAGGATCCCGTTGTCCGTTTTCTGCAAAACTGAGTTTTCGAATTTAGTGTCTCAAATTATCCCAAACGTACTCGTTCGGTTTGATTTCAAAAACTGAAACCTGATACCTACGGGTTATGCCGCATAAAAATAACTTACATTGTATATCCCAATAAATTTATAACAAAACTGCACCTCATCTATTTGACAGTTTGGAAATGAAAACAGTATAATCGTCTGTCACCCCGGAACTGGATCTCATATTAGGCGTGTGGACACGCTGTAAAAAAGTTTAAACGTAACCACCATGTTGATTGTAGACCATTATCTTTTCACACCGGTACTTGGTATCATGTTTGCATGGATGCTAGGTGTCACGAGAATCTACAGGTCAAGGAGGCTACTTTCCTCGTGGTATAATTTTTCGAATGGGTGCTTGGTATGGAGCAGTGTGCGTATTATTTTATTTGGAGGCATTTTTATGTTTTGTATAGATTAATTTTTTGTTGGGTTAAAAGTCCTGGTGTATTACGAATGATTGGTAGTGCGGTACCCAGGTACTTAAAGATTGTGTTTGCGAAACCGACCCAGCGGAGATTTTAAGTCTTAGACAGTAAGCACTGCCTATTAGGCAGCAACGACAAGAAAAAAAGCAAGTAATTTTTTCCAGCAAAGTTTTGTGCTTCCGCAATTAATATTTATTATGCCAATTAAATTACATACCTTTCCAATTCAGAGTTAATGAAATGCTATTATAATAGCTTATATTTTTCTAATCATATTTCACTTAAACTTCAATTAAATATATCAAGGTCAAAGTAGTAAACAAAATCCCAAATAAATTCTTTACACTTTTACACTCATCCGCAAGCAACTTTTCCTTCTCATTCCACTTTCCAGGAAGCACTCTACACAGCTGTAGTGTTGATTGAGATGTAGCGAACCTCCATCTTCGACGGTGGTAGGGAGTGGTGGTGTACGTTGTGCACGAGGGAAATGTCGTCTTGCTTGTCTATGAAATCCAGTTCGTTTTATTTTTCCCATTGACCCCTGTCCCACTTCTTGGGTTTCTTCACGTTTCCACCAAGTAGTTTCCATTACAGCTCGGCTGTTCGGCTGCCCCTTGGAAATTCCCGCAAGAACAGAAGCAGGGAGTGGGATGTCCCCTACAATTACCTGTTCCAATTTCGAGGATGTGAACGAGACATTCCTTACAAACCGAAAATTTTCTGTGGTCAGCCACAAAATCCGGTTGTACGAGGTCTTCATCAAGCACTTGCTGTGTTAAAAAAATATAAAACACTTCTTCTCAACAAACCAAACATTTCAAAAATTATTTCTATCAACAATACAAACTATGCATTGACTGCGGAACAGGTGAGATGGAAGAAAAAAATCCCTTCTGAAACTTAACATTACAGGATAGAATTATCCCCCTGTGCCCCCTCCCTGTTCCGCTGTCAGATATTTTTTAATTAAATAAAAATTAACCCCTCCAATTACATACCAATTGTGAGTCCAACACATTCAATATATCCTTCGTTGCCGTATTCAGCACAGATTCAGCTCTCCCCATCGCCAACACCATCCACCCAGATACTATCAACAGAGCTACAACTCCTACAAAAACTACTATCATCACCACGACTGCTTCATTGAGACCGAATAACTCATCAGGATTAGGATTATCCCCATCTGGATCTTCCCCGGTTGGGTCAGTAGTGGTGTCACTGGCGTTCATTATCAAGCAGAACAAGTGTTCCTCCTTCAACACAAGCTTCACAACCTTTTAAATCCCGTTGCCCCAAAAAGCTATCCAGAGAAAGCCACAAAGATATCCACTCGACTTTCTCCTCCTCAATTCTCTATTGAACAAAAACACATTGATGCCACTTGCAAATTTTTTAAAACGTCGTACCATCGAGTTTATTCGTTTTACTATGCATACCATATTATTCCAACATTTATGTTTATACCGTCGTACTAATAAATCAAAAAATATATTTACATAGGTTTTAGATTTTTACATACGACAATACTTTGAGGAAGATGGAATGAAACTGGTAAGTAGGATAGCCACGCTTCTGCTTTTCAACAACGACAGACAAAGACCAAGCCATCTAGGAAGTTAGTAGTTAGTAATTA
>JAHZNB010001823.1:0-39784 GCA_027744295.1 Callyntrura guangdongensis
CGTTTTACCAGTTCTGTCCAAAGCCTACATTTGACATTGATTTATTGATTTGATAATTTTATTGATACATATATATTTATTTGGCCAGTCCT
Organism: Callyntrura guangdongensis; assembly: GCA_027744295.1. NCBI lineage: Eukaryota > Metazoa > Arthropoda > Collembola > Entomobryomorpha > Paronellidae > Callyntrura > Callyntrura guangdongensis. The sequence goes on from JAHZNB010001823.1 coordinate 93, forward strand.
ATGCTTATTTAGCAAAAGTCACGTAACATTTAAATGGTTTCGCCATACCTTTATTTTATTCCATGCAAGATCCATTTGTGACTCGACATTTTTCTTGACCTGTTGTACTATCGATGCTTCACTAGTTGTGACGACGGTCAGTTGAAAGAAAATTACCATAAACAAGCTCAACAACATGGTATTGCTCTTTGTCCCCACAGAGGGACACTTGCTCCCTCCCATATTTCTCTTATTTTTCAATATATGCGTTTTCACTCAAAAATCAACTTCAATCTGTGACAAAAGAGAAAACCCCAAATGAAAAATTATATAAATGTTGAAATGCTAATTTTCAATTCCCATTTGTCATTTCTTTCATATTCCAAAAAATACACACAAAAGTTTACCTCAATACTGAAACCGCTAACGACATGCAACTTTTAATAAAACCAAAACAACGTTTCCCAAGAAAAAAAGTTCACTAGTCCACAAATATTTATCGATTATGTGTCAAGATAACATACTGGTGTCATTGTCATCACACAATCATACTAGTTCGTTTAACCCAACCACCACAGAGCTTCCTTTCTGTGCGCCTTATTGCGTTCTCTTTCTTGTGTAAAAATTTCACTCTTCCGGTTGCGCTGATCGAAATGAGTCAAGCGGATGTGATGATAACTACAAGCTGACGAATGGGACCATAAGGCTGTGTGGCAGTCAACTTCACTCAAAATTCATATGCGGCTGAAGACGATATAACAAAATGATTAAAAAACTAAAGTTAACCAAGCCAAAATAGCACATGACACGAAGCCCACCGAAAATGACAAGATTAGTGCGGTCCTACTTTAATGTCGTTTCTTGTTTACTACTACGTGTGTGTGCCTTCGCAAGTTTACATTATCAAACTAAAAAATGTCGTGTTTTAGCAAAAACAGCCGCCTAAAAACAACGGCACAACCAAATTAAGATTAATAGAATGTGTCATTAAAATAACAACCCAAGAAGTAGTATGTAACTCGCCGTGTCACGAATGAATATGCAAGTAGCTGTGCCACCACCCGCACTTGTCTTGCTTACTCTCCGTCTCGCAAAAGGTAATGTGCAGTATTAATTAAATAACTAAATAATTACTCTAACCGACCATTCCAATTCCCAACTTGCGCCGCTGCTTTGCTCGCTCGTATAAAACACTAAAGCGTCGTCGTTGTAGTTGTAGTCCTCCGTGTTGCTTTTTATGTCGTCAAGCAGAACGTCATCATCACCACCACTGCCGCCAGACAACCAACATGCAATGCCACAATTATTATGACTATTTATGATGAAATTTGACAATTTCGATTCTTCTCTTGGCTCATTGTCTGTCGATTCTGCACACTCTATTCAAAGTCTATATTGAATGCTTTTACGATATAGCATGACAATGTTGATAAAAAAATCCACCTTTTCCACGCACAAACTCACAAGTCAGCCCACTACTGCAACCTGCCGAAATGAATTTTTCTTTCTGGGTACCTATCAAACATCAACCTGTGTGCATTTTTTAAACAAACTTCTTCCACACAAATAATATCTACACAAAACAACGTAGTCTTGTAAAAAAAACGTAAGCGAGCCCAAAAACTCACATTTTTACACATACACACAACTTGTACGTAATACTAACGAAAAAAGCATGTACCTAGTCTACTTGCATATCATCGCCAAGTACACAAATTCTTTTTTTACGCGAGAGAAGGACATGAAGCCTGCCACTACTGCGCTGCCTAAATTACTAATCTTCTCCTGCCTTTAGCACTATACACTGCTCACATTACCCTTACCACTTCTCCTATTCCTATCCCAGCAAAAATTTCCCATTTCCGTGTAAACATTTTTATAAAATGCGACTAACGATGATTTTACAGCTAGTCTGCATGCAAAGCTAACTATCAAACCCGTATATTACTTGATGATGATTATTGCTGTAATACATGTGTTCATGTTGATACTTACTTGCTATTGTGAAGGCAAGCGAGGGCTCATCCATAAGTTATAAGTACCTCTTATTAAAATCCATCCATCCATACACAACTCTCTCGATGAAAATTATCATCTGTCTGTGTGAGTTTGTTGTTATTCCTATATAACGTTCAATATAGGCTACACACTGGCATAATAATAATACTGACGTACCCCAAAAAGTTTCGCTGTGTGTAACGAAAATCACAACGGTGACTACGAAAAATAGTAGTGTGCCTCTCTGGCTTGCCCTGTTCTCTGTACAGAACCTCCTCACCTTTAAAATTTTTTCTTGTATAGAGAGAAGCGCATATTATCATCAATATCACTCGAGTTGAGAGAGGTACACAATCACATAAAATGCACGTACATTTTTATACGTAAAAGATCAAAGTATCAAAAGTTCACCACACAAACCCAAAACTGCTTCTGTCTTATTATTATTACTTCGTTATTAGTAGCTAGCCCATGGCGATCTTCTATGCTGATACAAAAAGGGGAGATTTACTTTTATAGAAATAGTACTCACCACCACCCTACCACACAACAAGACACCAAACTGCTGCTACTGACTTGTCTCGATCATCACTGCTGCACCATGCCCCAATAATAATAATGTTATAATACCACACAACAAGACACCAAACTGCTGCTACTGACTTGTCTCGATCATCACTGCTGCACCATGCCCCAATAATAATAATATTATATACTCCGTTGCTGTCCTCCACTTTGTACCAAATGAGAAGGCTCAGTGTTTTGTGCTGTTGCATAGTTCTCTCTGTACTTCTACAACAGCGGTTATCAACCGAACAAAATAATTTATTGTAGCATTAATTTCGCTGCAGTGGTAGTAGTAGGAGAAGGAACAAGGAGCAATGTGACAACTTAATGGTTTTGTACATTTTGGTAGGTACACTTTGATTTAGGGCTTACCAATGAGTGTGCATGATTTTTGTACTTTGATTGTCCTCATGGTCGTTGTGTCGATTGCAATGTTTTTTCTTCTTCTTTTCATACCCTTGTTATCATCACTACGTCTGAGCAAAAAAGTAGCAGCCAGCCATCATCAGAGAGCATTTTAGAACCTTTAACCAGCACATCATATTTTGCAGTAGAGTAGTCAGTAGTAGAGTGATGTATGTATTGGAAATCTTATTTTATCACTCGAGTAAAAGCAGTATCAGAAGAACATATACGAAGAGAAAAACGCTTCTTGGCAAAAAAGTATTAAAAGCTTGGCAGCTGCTGAGTGGGATGTTAAGCTGGTTAGTGAGTTGGAAATGGAGGCTGTGACATGGACCAAGATATTACGTTTTTGTCAACGCTAATGTTTTATGGCTACCAAAATGAAATTCTCGGCTTGATGCCTTTCCATCCATCCTTTTTGCTTTGTCGGGCGAAAATACTAAAAAGTCAAGAAGACTGTGCTCTATTGTCACTAAACAGTAAGTAATGTTGTTCTTAAAAAGAATAGACGCAGTCAGTAGTGCACATATACGTGTTAGAAGCCAACAGATCTTTCGGAATGTATGCTTGAATAAAGAAATAATCGTTTTCTTCGTTAAACATCTGTAAGCAAGTGGGTATACTTATGTCGTGTGTATGTTTCACTCAAGTCTGTGTAGGATATTTGTATATGTGTTTTCTTTAAAAGATTTGGAAAAGGTCAAAGAGAGAAAAAGCAATAAAAATTCTTTGTCACAATAGTCACTTATTTTTTATCTTCTCTTCGTCTTATGAACATGAAATTTCCTAAATTTTATAAGCTACACGATGTTATTGAAAAAATGGTTTTATTTCATGGACGTCTGTACCTTTTGGATGTGTAATATAGATGTATGCATTTACTGTGCCTACATAAGCATCAAAACAGGATATTCTTACGTACAAAACAAAGTAAAATCCAGTTTCATCTTATTAGATCGTTTCGGAGCACGTCAACAAGAGATTGATGAAGTATGTACCTACTCAAGTAGATGTAACATAGGTGAAAAGTTCAAAGCCGTCTCTGACTGGCCAGAATTAATGCGTTTATGCCTCATTCGTAGCTCTACATAATATTTATTTGCAAAAGAAAAGATTAACAATCTTGTGGTGAGGAAAATATCTTGAGTTTTGGAACTAGAAAAAAATACGCGTGTGTAATTTTGTAGGTATACACTTATTGGTGCAATTGGTGTGCACCGTGCACGTACTTGGATTTAAATTTTTTTTGTTAGTCAAACAAACTTTCTCCATTTAGCAAACATCTTACAAGTAAAAGTAGCCAACCTCAATATTCAATATGTTACACTAAATGCAATTTCGTACTGGTAAAGGAATCATCGTGTCGCAAAGTTCCAAGAACCAAGACCAAATTGGAAGGCTGTGACATAAGTATGTAGTTAGTAGTTAAGTTAATACATATACAATGTATTATATCTGCAGAGATTATTTGTATTTATGTTCAATTATCGAGTTACCTAATTGTAGAGTTTTAGGTGTTAATTTAAGTAGGAAAGTACACAAATTCTGAGTAAACCAATTATCAAAAATTCTAGGGATGCCATTTTGGATTTTGAAAAATAAACAATGAATACAAGAAAAATGTTATTAGGCTTCGTTCGATGGTAATAATCATTTAGGTGAGATATTGGATATCGGCGGATATAATATTTCTATATACCTTCCGGAGTTGGAGTTCATGCATTGGATTATGGGATCTTCGTGTGTAGCACTCAAGCATTTTTTCGTACATATGTATTTTGTGGTCTATCATCTGTAATACGCAATACGCCTATCCTATGAAATATTCCGTGAATTTGGTGTTTTTGTAGGGAAATTATCAAAACCACTCTCCAAATGTTTTCAATGAAACAAAAAGTATTAACGCAATCTTTAGTGTGTCACTATTATCGCATGACTCACTCATTCATTTAATTTCGTACATAATTTCACGATTTCTATCACCCTACACATTCATTTCTATGTTTATCGATAACATCCATCCCCCTGCAATTCTCATAAAACCCAGAAACGAACAAAATGTAAATATAACTCGTGTTATTGAAGCTTAAACTTTGTTTTCCTTATCGTTCATTCCCTTACATTTTTTTCTGTAGTATTTATCTTCTATTTAGTATTCGCTCATGCTGTCTAACGCTTTATTTATTGAATATATAACATAGTCGACATGCACATTCAATAAATAAAATCTCTGACATGTACAAACAAAATGACTATATAACAGAGTTCGAACTTCGAAGTAAAATGCTGCGCATAGTCACATTATCATTTGAATGAATTTACACTCTAAATTAGCGTTTGTACGAATAAGCGACCATACGAAACCGAAAATCAATACGATACGAGTTAATATGATATTTTTGTTTACGTTTTAAAACGTTTCGTTTTTTTATTTTTTCTCTTTATATTCCTTCAGAGGTCTAGACTAGACTTGAACTTTTAATGCATCACCATCATAATTATTCTCGTGACATCATTTTTACAAAATACTTTCATAATCTTACACACTATCTTTTACTACATGTGTTTTTCATCAGACGCACAAGAATCAACATTTCTCATGTACGTTCTTTCCATCACAATAATTATCAATATTATCATCGTCGTCTTACACTAAATTTGGCTGCTTCTCGCATATTATATGTAATACTTGTCATCTTCATCGCATCGTCCGTTTCTCAAATAATACCGGTGAACTTAAAAGCAATCAATTTAACGTCTATGTCGTTCCCAAATTTACAAAACAAGAAAGTGCAGATTCAATCAAACAGTTTCTTTTTTAGTTATGTACCAAAAACAATTCAACATACATTCAAATAGGTTCAACAAATACCTGTGTAGGTACATAAAATAAAAGTACAAATACCTCGGTGACATGCAGAAAGAGGTGAGTTGCTAAAAAACACCCACTGGTGCATTTTCAATGTAACAGAAAAAATGCAGAATGCAATTTATTTTTACAGAACATTGAGAATGGGCTATTATGAAAAGTTTTTATTATTTTTACTTTGTTTCGTCGAGTATCATCATGGTCTTGGTCTATTATCTTACCATAATGTTACAATTTTCACTAGGAAATTTGACCCTGACAGAAAATGTGGTTTCAGCAGTGTTGCCTTTCTTACTTTATTACACAATAGCGTTATTATTATTGAGATTTATGTTACCGTTCAAATTATCACTATTTCCACCGCCAAGTTGAAGTCCTACAGTGGTAGGAATAAAACTTGTTGGTTGATGAATAACGAAGGACAGCGTAGTGTCTTCACTGATCACCTGCTCATGTAAATGCGGCTCGTTACTGTTAATATTAATGGTATTTGAACAATTACTGTTGTTATTACTGCTATTACTATTACTAGTGTCTCGTCTTCTCACTGGAGACTCCCGCGGCGAGGTAGAGGTAGGCGTTGTTCCTCCTCCCCCAAAAATTCTTCTCACACTAAAGCTTGGGGGAAGATCAAACCGGGAGGTAGAGGTGGGTATCAAAGGAGCAATACTAGAGCAGGAGCTAATGCTTGGCCTCGGACTGGGCTCATACGCTGGAGGAGGATCTTCTCCAACAACGGGAGTGGAGGTTCTACTGAGAAAGGTAAGGTGATGATGAGACGGCTGCAAAAGGTGTCTTGGGGTGGGTGCTGGTGTCGGTGTAGGAGCCGCACTGCTTCCAATTAAACTGTCATTATCCAGGTGGTCCAGAAGGAGCGCTCGGGAAAGATCGTTGCAGTGGTGGTGGTGGTGATGATAGGTAGGCATAGAGGCAGCGGAATGATGTTGACTAGGCGAGGGCTGAGAGTATTGAGATGGATATAAATTCGTCCCTCCTCCAGACATTTCTTCCAGTATTGTGGTATCCAATATTAAATCAGTTGTAGGTACAACCTCACTTTCTGGAGGGTGATGAGAAGGTGTAGACGCTCCGAAAAAAGCTGAAGGACGCAACTTGACAGCTTCATCGTACGGTGGTGGAAATGCCTCATCACCAGCCACGATTTGCTCGTAGTCTGGCGGCTTGGTAGGTCTGTACTCTTCGTGAAGAGTGGGCACATACATAGGAACAGCGACGTTGATCACATGCACGTCCCCATTGGATCGTTCCTCCTGAAAATTAGAAAATTATGATAATGATGGGCAAATGCAAATTGTAACTATTTAAAAAATATGGTATACATGGGAAATTAATCATTTAAAAACAAAATTTTGGTTTGAAGAAAAAAAATCGGTAAAAAAAACAAAAAAAAAAGAAATTCTATGGTATGGGGTTTGTCGTGGAATCCAGCGACGTGCGGCCTTATTGATATTCTGAAATTTACTTCAAGATTGCTGACATGATGACCTGACACAGAGATCGGTTTTGAGAGCCATCGACACATGGCTAGACACACACAGAAGGAGCCGGTGAGTACGCATGCGACCCCCAAGTAGCGAAGTGGGTCAATATTAGCGGTTCCCTAAGGAGAACAAAAAACAAATTTTTTAACACCGCTTATCCTGGTAATGCACAAAAATATTTGCATGCTCTTGCATCCAGACCTGTGCAAAACCCAGCCAGTTTAATGTTGCCCCAACGCACACAAGCCCAATCCCATACCGATAAGTTCGTTGCGTTCTCCGCTCAATACTGTCAAGCAAGCTCGCTGTGGAAGGGTGTCGGTGAAGAGGTCTCTCTACCATGTCAGACGTGGACATTGTCAATGAATAGTCTGACGAAGACGTGGTATTATTCGTAGTCCCTCCACTACTTCCTCCAACAACAATAACAGAGCTACTGGTGCTGTTATTACTGCTGCTGCTACTACTACTCGTAGAATACGGCTCATTTTCCTCCCTGGAGGATTCGCTTCCAGAGCGAGATAGTCGATGCGGGTGATGATGCCGATGACCATGATGGCCATGTTGACTTGACGGATGAGAATGACAGGGTCCGACCATCATTTTGACTTTTTGACTGCTTTTATTCTCCCCTCCTTCCTTAGATATCTCACAACTTCACTTGACTTACTCCAAAGCTGAATTATTCTGCAAAAATTCACAAACATGGAAAATCTGTGGTAAGTTTTGTTTTATCGGGGCGTCTTGAGAAAAAGAGGGGTACCAACAACAGGAGACCTTGTGCACAGTAAAAACGAAGAAAATCGCATAATTTCTATATTTTTTCAAGTAAAAAGTTTTGTTTTATCGGGGCGTCTTGAGAAAAAGAGGGGTACCAACAACAGGAGACCTTGTGCACAGTAAAAACGAAGAAAATCGCATAATTTCTATATTTTTCAAGTAAACCACGATTTGCAATAATCGGTCGCGAAGTGAGAACGGAAACAAGTTGTTTTTTTAGAGAAAATTTTCTACAGCTCTGTGAGCTGCTGCTGCTGGTGCGGCTGCTAACGGGATTAACTTTTTCCTACCAACACGATCAAGTACCGTAAATTGATTTAAGGATAACAAAAACATCATCATATTAAAATGTGGCCTTTTAAACAGCATACCTATTATAATACCACATACCATTTTCATATTTGTATTGTCGGTATTGATACATCAACTTTATTCAGTAGCAGTACCATTTTTTAATGTTATGCACCATATCGTCGTCGTCCGTCATTCATCCTCCACATGTCATATATATGTATATATGCAACATGATCCACACTATAACATCTAGGCTAATATAATATTTTGCTGCGTTCTTCTGCAGAAGAAAAAGGAAAGGAATAAGATGGTAGATGACAATTATTTTATACGAGTGAAAAAATCACTACTAGAAGATAAGACGGAATAGGGATACGTATTTTTCGTCCTGCAGAATTTTTTATAGAGTACGTAAAATCATTTTAAAAACGTGTGTGTGTTTGTCGGCTAGTGTGTGCACACATGACGAGGATGCGCGCAAGAGGACTCGAGTCTGTGAAGAGCATCATCATCATCATTGTCGTATCGTGTCGTATCAGCCAGCGTCATTTTTTTTATGAAGAGCCGTTTTGAACAAAACAAACTGAGAAGACAGGAAAAACTCTTACTTTCAAGGACCTAGAAATCTACTAAACCCAAAAGAAACCGTGTAATTAGGTCACTCTCGTCGATCCATCATTGTTGCTGCGCGGCTGGTATGGTACGTGTGTAGTACTAAGTGGCAGCAGGATTGAAGTTGTTGCTGATAAAAAAATACATAACTTGCTTCAGCGTATACGCATCCGTACATGCATTTTATACTACTACACACATGACAATTCACTGCAACGCAGCAACAAACGAGAAGGGTGTAAAGATCCTGATGTGCAACTACCGAAAGCTTGGTCGTTTGCCGAAAACCCCGTCTTAAACGAATAGAAATTACAAGAGATATAAAGGAAACAAGTTTTGGCATAAAAAAGTTAAATAAAAAATAACCTTTTGAACCTGGCTGGAAGCCACAGTTTTCAGACGATCTGGCTTAAACTTAGTTTACATGTACGAATGGTGTATCTCTGTCCTCTGTGCCCAATCAAGTCAAAAAGGGTATCTTGTTTCTTTCTCAAGGAAATGTCACTGTCATGTCGTACTTATACATGTTTCTGTTACTCCAAGTGGATTAATCGCTTTGGAGTTAAGAGCTAAACAATTTTCAAATTTTGACGGCCCATGGGGTCAAACTCAAAGGGGTTAACCAACTTGCAAAAACCATTAACTAACATCTATATGTACATGATTTGAGTCTAACAGAAATTATGAGTGTTCTCGTTTATCCCAAACGCCCATTTACGAACTCATCTGAGCTTTTGACCAACCCTATCGATTGGCCAAAATTAGAAAGCAACAGAATTTTCTTTTCTTTTTCAAAAGTTATCGTGTTCACAAGAAAACGAGGACAGACAGACAACAATTATATTAAATTAACTACCTCTGGTAGAGTATACGCTTTCAGTAGTTAATAAACGGCACGCAAAAAGTGGTATGCTAACTTATTATTGACTGTGAGTGTGTCCTTTACGATTTTACAAAACAAGACGCTTCACTTGTAGTAGGTGATGACGACGACAATGATGATGATGCTTTGTTGGTGGTTTTGGTTTCTGAGTAAGAGATTTCCCATCTCTCTCTCTAACACACACACACAAGTTATGTTATAAGTATCTTGTCAATGCAGTCAACAAGAAAAAGAAAAAGTACTGTTAGTTAACCATCTACATTCTACATAATATTATTATACATTTTCACGATTTTAAAGAGATGCATTATTGCAAATGGCGAGAAGAGAAGAACAAAATGAAGTGTTATTGTTGTACAACGAACAGAGTGAATAACTACCTACATCACTGATAAGCCGCAGTGCAGTACAATGCGAAACAGAGTTATTTTGCACTTTGCGTTGCAATTTCAAAGTATGGTGTATCGATGTAATATTAAATTATGCTTCTTCTTATACCCCCACATAATATAATATTGGCGATACATAGGTATGCATGGGTATTATATGTGCCGACAGATATTTTATGTACCTACACACCTTACAAGTATTATAGTACTTGTTTCTCAATCTCCGAGAGAGAAGAGCAAATTTTTTGCATGGTTTGACATATCCTCCACATTATTGTCAACGATGTACAAAGTAATATTGTAATGCAATTGTGCAAAATGTGTGCAAGCCGTATTTATAGTAGTTAGACAGGCAGCAAAAAGCTGCATCGCATCAACATCATCGTCATCACACAAGTCTTTTTATTGCGTAGAAAACAGGAGTTTTTCTTCTGTTATGCGAGGTCTGGTATTATAAATTGTACACAAATATGCGCATCTCTCATGCTTGAAGCATTTTCGCCATAATTCAGCATATTGCACATAATGTCATACGTCACAGCATATGTCACACATAAACGAAGAGTTGTTGTATATTGTAGCAAAAAATAAAAATCAAGTCTTTGGTAGTAGTCGCAGTATAGTAGTAGTTGTGTTGTTATTGTTTTGATATACTGTTGGTTGTTTCGTCATGCCTAACAAATTTGTTTAAAATATGACAGAAGAAGGTCCTTTCAAAGCCCTCCGCTGGCTGGCTTGTTGTGAGTGTGGCTTTTCTCTTGTGACACATTCCTCTCTGCCTACAACAGCCTAACTAAACTCAACATGATCATCATCTTCACTCCTTATCAAAATAGCTGCAAAATAACTCCTGATGACGGTATGTTTGACGATGAATGCAAGATCAGGTTTTACTCAAGAAAAGAGGTGAAGACAGACAGAAAGGTACAAAAAATGAAATACTTTTTTTCTCAATAAATAATAAGGCGTGACGCCCTTTTGCAAAAATTTTAATCCGCTTTTGCTCACACGAGGGGGTGATAATGGCGATGATGATGATGATAATGCCAGCGCGCAGCGTGAGGTTCAAAAAATAGAGCAATGTGAGCACACACTACTACACGTAAAATAAACAAAACTCAAATTACATGTGTGGAGGTTGCAACTGCAATTACTGCAATAATATTGCGTGAGAAATTATATCGTCGCCAGTCATCATTTAACACTTTATATCTACATCTATTTATAATAATGTGCTCACGCACGCGTGTCTCGTAATAGCGGTACTACTTCATACGCAATTAAAAGTAAACTTCACTTTGACTTAGTTACTGCTTATCACCACTAGGGATGTTGACGATGACCTAAATAAAGAAAAAGTCTCGACACTTTGTGAATGAAACTAAAAGCTGACAGGCTCTGAAACAGGGATATTTTTGCAGAGTTTTTTTTTGCATGAGACTTTTTCTGCCGACACTGCGAAAAAAAATCGTAATCAAACTTCCTCTTGTCTACCATTCTTTGTATCTCTGTGTCCCAACTCTGTATTGTATTACTTGCTACACAACAGACAATAAGAAGGCATTATCAAGGGAACGTTTATTGCCGTAAAAGAAAAAAGAGCAGTCGTCAGGTATTGAAACGTGATTCTCTGGGTATTTTGCATTCTTCTTCTCTCTCTCTCTCTCTCTCGTAGCAAAGTGCTTGCATAGCCCATTATCACAAGAAAAGTACTTTTTCTACTGGTTGTTGTAGCGGTAGTTGCGTAGCAAGTACCGATATCCACCAAGGGGAAGATGATGGTGATGATGACAAGAAAATCTACCTTCAGTTTCATTTGACCTACATTTTCATCTTGAAATATAAAACATCAGCACACATTCAAATTCAAACACACGCAAGTAAAAAGAGAATTGAAAATGATGTACACTTTGCGAATCAGCAGCAGCACTAATACAAGTTTCTATTTTCACTGGCCGTCCCGTACAACAGGTATTAGTGAAACAATGTGTGCAAAAATTAAACAGAAAGGATGTATATAAGATACAATGTATGCGATGGACCTTATTTTACACTTCATGCCTAGAAAATGGCACTGTTGAAAAGGAGAGGAGAAAATGTTTTAAAATTTCATGTTGAAAAAATTAGGTAGCTTTAAAACTAGGTCGATGTGAAAGATACCTACCGATAAAACGTTTTATTTTCCTTGAAGAGAAAAAATGGAGAACTTTTTGTCCAGATTCTCACGGTATTACCGAGAAAACGCTACTGACTTTCCCCCCAGCTTGTTACACTCTTTTTGTTTAATAAAAATGCTTTTCTCGAACCACAAAAATACACGATTCACGGTTTTAATGAGATCCCGGAAATTGCTCAAGTTGTGACAAAGTTTTCATTCTTCCTGCCAATCAACCGCAGAAGGAAGAAAGGTCGACCACAACAGTGCACACAAGAAATAGCAAGAGACACTATGAGTTTTTTTTACTGCGACCCAAAATTTCCCGAATTGTGTTCATCCCCCGCGTTTATTAACATTGCTGAATACTTGAAGAGAAAACTTTTACCGGTACAGAGGATGATGACAGGTTGTTTCCGTAAACGTTGGTAACTACTCCTGCACTGATTTTGATTGATTCTGATTAAACCCAAGTTTTAGCACCGCTTGTTTCCATCCGTACCCCAAAGGGACATTTTTTTTTCTCTCAGAGACCAGAGGTCGTGCTCTGTGTCTTCACACACTGTAGCCTGTGATCTGTCCCAGTGCCCATTTAAAACTGCCGTTGATGATCAATTTTGTAAATGTAGTAAAATGTTTTATGTAGATGTACCAGTATTTGGTTAGGTATATAAAAAGTATGTACTACCACTACTACAGTGATATGGGGTTTTCCGTCTCGCTATATATCATTATTATTTGTAGCTCCTCTGTCGCTATATGTCTTAGTATCTCGCAGTACTCACTACAAAGAGACGATAAGGATTCCTTTACTTGTTCTCCTCGAAAAACAATAAGTGCTGCTGTGGCATACACTTTTTTTGCAATATCGCTCTGTCTACTCGCAGTGTCGTACTCAAGAAATCAGTCAAGATAAGTAGTACTTGAGAGAGTGAGCAAAGGAGCGAGAAAGAGCGAGAGACGCACACAGAGACAAAAAATAATGTGTATCAAGTATCAATTATTAATAGTCAACAACAAAGAGTAAATAGTATTTGTTTGCGGCAGCAGCAGCAGCAGCAGCACTAAAAACCGTACAGTCTCTGAGATTGGCTTCACTAGTTTACTTGTTTCTTCTTTGTCAACGCAACTCGCCAGAGAAGAACGCGACAGTGAGTAAGGCACCATCTCCACACATCTTCTTTTTTTTCGTGTGCTTCCACCACCATCAAATCACGGCTGCATCGCACGATTGGTCACAATATATTTTGTTTTATGATTGTTGTTGTTTTTACTCCATCCTTTTTATAACTGCTATACACTGATATCTACAACTACAGTATCAACTGTAGGACAACAATGCACCAGAAATTGGTCATCGCCACAACAGCAGCAGCCAACACACGATACAAGAATGATGTTATGCCAGCAGGAGCACCAACAGCAAAAAGGGTGGACGATATGGTTGGGTTTGTAAGGAATTTTACACTGACGAGGATGATGATGATAACGATGGTGTTCGGTTTTCCTTACTACAATGTTCTTAAAATGACGATAATGACGAGAAGATGATGACGATGTTTGGTTGAAGGTGGTGGTACACTTTTACTATGTCCGTTCTTGCGTTGCATTACGCTACCTTGTTATTCATCTCCTTAACTGATATATTCGATGCACATTTTGAACCATATTTTTTTTATCTGTACTATTTCAAGTAGGTAGTTTTGTATTATTTATTTGCCAACTTTGCTCCGTCTTCTCACACGAAAATATGAGAGATCCCACAAGACAGATAAATTTCTTAAAATTTATGTGTATTCTTATTGAATTTAAATGAACAAATACAGGTAAAGCCTACCTAATGGCAATGATAATGATCCTGATAATAAAGGAGAATGATTTAATGGTTGTGCCTAATATTTTTTTTACTCTTATTCGCAAATAGGCTTTACCCTAATGATAGCCAATTTATGTATATTGAAAAATACCCGATATGAGTGAGTAGTGAGTACCGTGTAATAATATCCTTTCATTATGCACGTATTAGTATTTTTTTGCAGTTTGAGTTTCCAAACCGCTTTGATTTCACGCAGATTAGAATATTCAAATGATTACGTTGAAATTTTTTAACACTTACATAATATAGTTTGCAGTGATAGCATTAGCTAGCATAAGTCGTCGTATGATGTCTGTAGTCTGTAGATACCTCTTGGTTATGGGAAAATCTCAGCGTTGTTACAACTTACAACAGCAAAAATAAGAGTAGAAGCGAACGCCAAAACACGAACCCAGCATCATCTTGGTTAGTTCGTCATCAATTTAGTTGCAATAATATATTATATATTTACTATTCACTGCACAGTAATAATATATAAAAATATAAAATAATTGGTAGCAGCACACTGCTAGGCAAAAAATTGTTGCACACGGAATGGTGTGAATTTTCTGTTGTTTTTTGTATTATAGCTGCGCTGAGGTGGTCAACGGCAGAAAAAACGACGAGAAGAAAAAAAGGTAAAGAGGGAAATTACAAACTATTTGAAAACTTGATTTTGGACATGCGATTTTTTTTGTTTTGTTCGTTGTTCCTCGTGTTTCTAATTTTTAATTATTGAAATTATTTACACTTTGCAACAATAGTCAGCTACTGTTTTAAAGATAACCGCAGCCAACAACTTGGTTTTTCTCACCACAAACACAAATAACACTAGAAAATCTGTACAAGAGCAAGAAACTTTAGAAAGGATGTGTATGGAAATGTCAGATAACCAGTTAAAATCTCTTTAGCAATAAAGCCCATGCAATGCTTCTTGGGTAGGCTTATACCCGAAACCACACAACCTCAGCAAAAAGTCGACAGTCTCTCCGATCTACGAACGACTAATCAGATAGAAAGACTTCTCAGCATGTATTTATCATGTTGGTTGATATCGAATTTCCATTGCGAAAGTCAAGCTGAAAGCTGAACACGGAATCAGTTACAAGCATAGACGTTATCAATATCCTACTGTCCATATATGGAATGAGACGAGAATGAAGAAAATGAAGATGGAGAAGAAAAAAAAAGTTATACAAGAGAGGGTGACTTTCACAATGTCGTTAGTCATTACAATAATTACCTGCCTGGTTGGAATTTGGATGCATATGTGTTACATTTCCGTGTCGTGTGGTTGACCTGATCATGCATAAATATCGACTGGAGACGTAACAGAATCCAATTATGATGAGGCGCACAATAAGCAGGTAAAATAGACGAATAATAGTATGAAAATAGGTACCGAGGGCAAAGCAATGACAATGATGTGTCTTCCTGTCCCCGCCTACTGGCCGTCTATATGTACGACACGTAAGACTTCAAATACAATCTGGACTTTTGTTTCTGGATGAGAAATAACAGGTGAGAATTTTCTGGTTACCTGAAATGCGCTCCGAAGAGGGTAATGTACGCAGAGTTCGCAGATTTTTTATAATTTGATAAGGAGAGTAAAATGTCCTTCTCTTCTCTCTAACGGTTTTTTGGTATTGCTACTGACGTTTTTGAATGTCGTTTTTTTCTTCCTTTCCGTGCTTTTTCGTGTCTAGGTATAGTAGTTTTTTAGCCGCAAGGGATTACCAGCAGTTATGTACGCAATGCACACATGGATGAAGTAAAAACGACAAGGTCAACCACAAATTGCTGAGCATACATCTCATAGCGTTGCAATGATTTATTATGTACAAAAATTTACTAATTTGACTCTGGGTCTAGGTTTCACTGCCACATGCTTGTGTACCTATACTGCTGCGTTTGTTGTTTAAAAAGTATTTATTTATTGGATTATTTGTTTCGGCAAATAAATTGCAAGTTGCAACCCAGCAAAAGTCTTCATTTCCTTGGGCCACCTTGACCAGTAGCAGTGATTGTTAGGTAGGATGAAAACCAACCAAGAAGGAAGGAAGCAAAATGTTTATTGCGTGAATCAAAGAGGAGGGAGAGAACGAGATGCAAAAGTGCACGCCGAGTGAGATCAAATTTGGAGTACGTTACCGTTGGGTACTTTTCAACTTTGTATTGTGGTGACATATTAAATGTTCGTTTTGGCAGAGATGCAATCTACAATCGATAATACAAATAATATATACTGTTAGTTCGTTGACAAAGGCCAATCTTATACCTAAATAGAAGTTGAAGTAGCTTTTAGTTTTTTATTACTATCCTCGACCCTGACAAATGCTGATATGATGCAAATATGATGTGCACGAAAATAACTATTTTGATATTTTCAAGTGTAAACAAGCAGGAGCTAACAACCACAATTTTTTTTATTTATAACGTGAAGTGCAAATAGGCAGGGTAAAATGGTGATGAATGATAATATGTATCGTTTTTCGCGAAATGGAGATGAGACAAAAAGGGATATTTCGTTAAATATATGAATGCCATTCCCAGTTTTAACTTCCCATTTTCCATTCTATAACATCAGAAAGAAATTGCAATTTTATTAATTAGGAAGTGTCAACACCAACAAAACTTTTAATAAAATAAAAAAAACTCTTTAATAATTTGTGCGCCCATTGCAGTGCATCGCATCACTCGTTCAAAAAAAGTCCTTTATTATCATTCATTATCATGATTGATTTAAATTGGGCAATTGGCTCGCCAAAAGTTACATAGTAATAACTCATATGGTTCACACAAGACATTAAATTTTGTAGGAAGTAATGCATGGTTAGAAGATGATTTGATGAGGAGAGGGATGGTGGATTGAGCACAGGAATGCAGTAGCGTTGGAAGAGGATTGACTCTAGCTCTTAAAATGGCTAAAAGACGACGACAAGTCACAGGTATGTACACGTTATAATATGATATTGCTTGCAGCCGCGTCATAAATAAGGATACATAGTAATTTAGTGATGGGTAACGATGATAATAATGACGAAGAATAGGAAGTTTAACAATGACCCATTTAAAATTATTTTCTGCGCATATATGTAAGTGCATACTATTTGTTACCGCCAACATAATAAAATTCACTACTTGTATGAGCTGCTCGGGTTCGGATATCTGTCTGCGAAGCGAATCGAGAATAAAGAGGCTTCAATTCATGAAATCATGAAATGCACCTCAAAAAAGGAAGGGAGCTAAGCGGCGGCGACAAAGCAGAAGCGTCTCTGCTTACTTGATGATGATGATTCTGTCGATGTCAAGGCTGACCACCGCTGCCTGCCGCCACCACACAGCTCCTCCGCAAGTCGTATTCTAGCCAATGTAACAACATTAAAAACTATATACTATGACGAAAACATATCTCAGGTACATACTAGAACTCTTATATATACAAGCGTATAAAAATGACAACGTTACCCCACATCACCACCTCGAGTCGATAAGGAAGGAAGACAAGGGTGGTAGCAGGGTCTCGTCAGTCTCGTGTAACTACTATAGTGTACATTAACAGCATCAAAAATGAGTAGGAGGGCAGACTTAATTTATTTTTGTCGAAAATGTTCATCAAAATATTTCATGCGAGTTTCATGTGTCCATGTGTCTTAAAAAATATTTTTAGCAGACATCTAAAATAATGCTTTCGTTGCAAAATAGAACTGATGGATATATGCAAATAGGTAGTAAAACTCGGACAAACCCCAAATTATTTACTCTTGTTACTAAAAGCTCTGATATGAACCTTAAACGTGTTATGTTGTGTTAAAAACGAGTTACAAAACAGGACGGGCAACGCTCATCATAATCTTGTTAGTCGAAGGAGTTTGTCAGGTATCCTTCGCATTTTTTCAATGCGACTCTAACAAAGACAATGGAGGAAAAGCAAAAGGAGTTCGCTATGATGCACCACAAATAATGTAGAAGCAAACAATGATTAT
This sequence comes from Callyntrura guangdongensis, assembly GCA_027744295.1. Taxonomy (NCBI): domain Eukaryota; kingdom Metazoa; phylum Arthropoda; class Collembola; order Entomobryomorpha; family Paronellidae; genus Callyntrura; species Callyntrura guangdongensis. Next base: position 18,367 of record JAHZNB010001823.1, read on the forward strand.
GAATTCTGCTTGCATACAACGCAACCAAATAATACCACGGTGTTTTGCATCAAACGTTATGCTGTAAGTCACTGAAATTTCCTAAGGCTTCCCATTACAGGAACATAGCATGTGGAATAACAGAAATTAGGTAAGGTAAATTAAAAATGTTATGGGAGGAACGCGCATAATAACGGGAATGGGAAACCTTTCAAATAACATTGCTCTAACATTTTATGGTAATACCAAAAAGCAAAAAAAATATTAACTAGAAAACAGCATTCTGTCTGATATGAAGCTCTAGTTGGAGTAAATTTTTAACAAGTAATAATATCATACAATGTTAGAGGTCGGGCGAATCCATAATTACGTTTCACTTGCCTTTTATGACGGTATTACGTGATGATTATAGAATATTATCTGGGAACTTGGGAAATTTAATGTTTGAACGTTGTTATATAGGTTTACATATACTTATGCTTGACTTCCATTGTCACCCTAGTTGGTTATGCTCGTTGGTTCAGTGAGGTGACAATAAGATGACGTAGCATAACTCAACGGTCTTATTATGTAAGGTCTTCAGAAATGCCAATGTTGTAAAAAGAAACCAAATAATAATAACAAAATTACAACTATTACGTCTCGTGCAGTTTCAAAATGTAGGGAATTAGTAGAAAATTGCAACACAATTACTATATATAACTGCATAAACTTGTATGTAAACGATCTTTTATTTTTCTTATTGCCAGTTCCAGTGTAATGACGTCAAATTGTAAATATGACGTCTTGCGGCCACAGCGTGATGTCAAAATCTTTTTTTTTCTAACTACACAGTACTAGACAAAGCTACTAATTTCGGTAAAGGTAGTTAATCAAGTTATTCAAGAGTATTATTTTTATTACCAGTATTATTAGGTTTTCTTGATTTCAATAGCCAACAATAGTGTATATATTTGGTATATTGGTATAATCATGCAACATGCAAACTGTTGTACATTATTACTACTAGAGCAGCAAACCGTACAGTTTTCCTGAAATTTTGAATTAACAGTAATGCATCCCTACAACTCCCTTTATACATCATAATGCCAGCCCCAAATAAAGCTACTTCCTCAAAATTCGCGTGCCTACACACTATTTCTACACAATCTACATACATATGTACATGATTATTTAGGAGGAGACACAACTACCCACCAAGATGATTCACAACGATGTAGAAAAATTTGTACGAGAGCATATATCTAAGAAGAATGACAAGATAATCATGTGTAATAAAATATATCGTTACATATTATAAATGTATTGTTATACAACAGACTGTGTGGTAGTGACTTTGAAGGGCACAATAGAGAGTTTTGATTTTTAGATTCATTAGTGCTTAACAATATTTTTAATATCAGTTCCTTTTCCCAGAGTGACGGTGATGTATGATAGAGTCTGCGTAAGTTAGGCAAGTAGACAGGTAAAAACTATGTTTATTATCACTAGAAAAATATTATTTTTTTATTAAAACCCCTGTCAATACCGGATTTAGATTCGCCCAATATATTAAAGCTAGGTCTACAGACATTCGTAAAAAGTCAGCAAAAACCCAATATTATGTTCCCATTCTTCATGTAAAAATCATTATTTATGTCTACAATTTTGTTAGTTTTGGATGCAATCTAACTATCTAGATAAAACTGATTTCCTAAATCAATTCTCTGATATAGGGATATCACATTTTTAATAACTATTAATTTTACTTCGTCATTCGGAACAATTAGATTTTGAAATCGCGCGTATATCACAAACAAATTAATGTAAATGCTAAAATAATGTTATATAACGTCCTTCACTAAGTTTTGTTTAGAGAGAATCTATTACAGGCTTGATTTGGAGCCAAGCCTTGTTAGCCTGTCTGCGGGTAAAATCATGCTCCCAGAATGACGAGAATACAAAAGTAGCTCTCTTTACGCGTTCATGATTGCTGACTTGAGAAAAGACACGTCGTTCTGCGTCTTCCTTGGGTATATGATCTCTTTCTTGTACCCGTCGAATGGCCTGAAAAAGATGAAGATGAAAAGGTATACTTAATGCTTAAAAAATGACTGCATTTAATTTGTAAAGTTGCATTTTTTACTTGTTCTTTTGGAATAATCACAACCCATACGTCATGACATAACTCGTCCCATTTTGCTTCCAACAAAATAGCGGCGTCTAGAACAATAGCTTTAGCTCCCTGTTGAGTATGATGATGAATTTGCTGCAAGATTAATCTGCGAATTTCCGGCCATACGATTCCGTTCAGTCTGGACAACTCCACAGGGGAAGCAAAAACTTTAGCACCGAGAGCTCGTCTGTTAATCTCCTCGCCAGCTTCAGACAATATATCTTCTCCAAAGGCTTGGACAACCTGTTGGAAGCACGCTGTACCAAATTTATAAGCCTCGTGGCCTAAATGGTCACAGTTGATAGAGGGAATTCCTAAAGTCTCCAGATATTGACAAAGCGTCGATTTCCCGCTGCAGATGCCACCAGTCAGACCGATAATATAGGGAAGATCCGGAGACTTGCGCTACGATACATCAAAAATAATTTAAAAAAATATTTTAATGATAATTATCTAGGCGCCCTGATAAATAAAACAAACATTTTTAACATGAAATTCAATTCTCTTTTACAGGTGGTCTTAGGCGATCTCCCAGATTCCGTATTCTTTGCGAACTTGAGCTAATTTTGTCTTCTTCATGCTCACTTTCCTTATTAGCTTCTTCGTAAAGCTGAATGGAATGAACGTCCAGAGGATGGAATTTCTTTTGCTGGCGGATCTCGTTGATTTTGTCACCTCCACGAATTGTTTCGTGACTAAGCACAAGCAGCTGAATTTCCTCTTCCACAATGGTAGGACCGAAAGGGTCATTGATTGGTATAACTCTTGCATTCACACGGGGGGATAGATCTTGCAGAAAATTGTTTACCCTTCCTATTCTCCGGTCACACGGTTCAATTAGCTCATATAATAGTTTACCTAACATTCATAAAAAAAAATAAAGCAACAAAGGAATTAAGTACATAAGCCGAAATACACCAAAAGAGAAAAAGTATTGATTTGATTGATTTGAAAATATTATTACTTTTTATCATTTCATCGTCTGTAACACCAATAATTAGTTCATCTCTACACCTGAGCACGGCCTCTGAAATCAATATTTTATGTGCTACATGCATCCTGTCGAAGGTGCCTCCAAGGGCTACTTTAGAATATAGCTGAGCGAAAGGAACTTGTTCAGTGTTCTCCACGACAGGTGCACCGCTTTCATCAACGGAAGGTGACGATGTACTCGCCTGTATTCGGGTTCCTCCTTCATTTGTCTCTCGGTCGCTGTCAATAAACTCGATCTCAAAATCCGCGCTGGAAACTCGAAAGTTATTTTCAACGAAATTTTTAACAACACTTCGGCTAATCGGACTGCTTTCAGGTCCAACTTGTGTTTCAACTAGAACCAAATCAATGGGTACACTAGGACGAGCATTGTTCTCAAGCGACTTTTCAAAAAGGAAACGTATATCTGGTCTGGGACAAAATTGCTGCGCGTGACTATAAACTTTGGATGAAATCCGACTATATCTACTAATTTGATGTTCGTCGGTTGCCACTGTAGTCGCAACTCCCGTACCTCCACCTCCTCCTGGGGGAAGCCAATGATACACATAAAGAACTCCACTTGCCAGTCTGTTGCTAGCTGCAATCAAGTTGTACTTAAGTCGGTGGGAGGAAAGTAAAGTTCTAGTTGTTGACGTCAACAGGAGCAAGCCGTTGGCTACCATTGTTGCACCTAAATCTCTCCGTGTCAAGTGTCAGCAAACAATAAATGCTACAAAATTACGCTAGTTGGGCTGTTAATTAAAACAATGCCGGGAAGGGAATGCACACTAAATGGACACTACTTGGCCGATTAAACCACATGCAAAGAACTGGCCGATCATCACAATTAAACCCAAATTACTTGAAAACAAAATAAAAATACAAAAATGAGTGCACCCTCAGCTGATGTCGCTCATGTGATCAATAGCTATGAAGTTGTTGTTGATGTTGTTATGCACATCTTTCCTATATATTCACGCACGCATTGGTTCTTCCGTCTGTTCCTTTTCGTTGACAGCTTGGAATCATTGGAATGTTTGCAATTTTTGCAATGTAAGTAGGAACGGAATGTGAATAGGTTCCTACTACTGTTTACTTACCTACACGCTTGACTGGACACGCTGTGATTGTGATCTGTGATAGTAATGCAGATGATATGACGATAGATACTTCCATTTGCCCGATAAATAACAATTTTTTAATTAGCCTATAAAATGAAATGTTCGACTGTTAGTGTGAGTAATGAGTAATGAATGATGCGATGCTTGCATTGGTTCTTACAATATTTTGAACACTGCGACTGTGGATACAAGTTAATAACAATTATAATATTTCTATATACCTTGGTTAATAAGGATATGTAAAAATTGTGAAATCCGGTGAAATTGAGGGTTGCAAGGTTTTGGTCATTAAAGTCATATCACACAATTCGTAATAATATTTTTTACCTTTGTGCAAGTGCAACGAACATAAACAACGAGTATTCATTTTTCATTTACTCATGATTTGTTTTAGTTTAAAATCAAAATCGATCACTGAAAATTATTTTTTTAAATACGAACATATACACGTCTGTGTTAGCATTTATTGAATGCTACTTTATTTGGGAAGAAATAATACATAATCAACGTGTGTGTATTGAATAATACATAAAAGTATCAGACAGGTAAATAAATTTTTCATGCATGTTTGAGTTAACTAACGTTAATGTAACATTTACTGTAACAAGACACCTAACTCATCAGTAGAGCAAGCATCATTACACGGACACGGACAACAACTCAAATATTTTATGTGACTGAAATCATTCCACTTTATAATATACTGCTGATATTGGGTGAAACAAAAGTGCATTTTTATAACATACACTATTACTATGCGTTTATAATTATTTTACATCTTACATTTTTACGAGATTACGCTGCATTATATAGCAAAGGATAATATATATTTATATATTTAATACTAATACATAATAGCACTCTTTTATCATTCATTTATTTTGAATAAAAGTATGATTCATGTAATAAAATTTTTATTCTTATAATCTATACGATTTTTATTTGTTATACTAATGTTATATAGTATGTAAAAGGCGAGAAAAGGAAAGCATTGCGACACGAGTATTATTTCTTCACTGCGTTTCTTCTTACATCTTACCTTACCTCACACGTACATCTGCCTCCTGCTGCTGTCTTTATAGTACTTTTTATTACTGTACAATACACGTAGCTTAAATTATAACATAACGTAATAGATACTTAAAGTAACTTGTTATATACCTAAATTCGGGTCTCTTTTAAATCTATCGTCAAGTATGTAATTAATACCTCTTTAAGGAAAAACAAATGCAACAAACAATACTTGATAATTACATTATTAATATTATAGATGACTCTTTTCTTCTCACTGTTCACTTTATACCATGTAAATAATGCATATTTATAGTGAATTCTAGCTTTATTCACAGTGCACTGTATTGTGTTTTCCACATCTATTATGTTAATCACTGGATTGGAACTGAAACAATACGAAAAATTATTCAGGTAATTCGTAATTATAATATTCTGCATGAGAATAAACGCAACAACACAAACGTTACTTAATAATAATATTCCTTAACTCACATCAGTTCAACAAAACAGAGACAAACATTTTTGAAAATTAGAATACGGAAGATGAGTACACCACAACCATTGTTACCAAAAATGAACAAATTATAGTATAGTATAAGGTGAGCAACGTTTTTAATTATAAACCAATAATGAGCCTTGTGTACTGGCTCATGCTTCACACACATATTAGAAATTCTATTCATATAATTCATCACACACACACATAAATGCTACGATTAAAGCAAAAGTTTCGGGCTCGTGTGTAAATTGTGATGTGTTGAATGATAACAATAATAACAATAATAATACATTTTGATTGTTAAAGATGACGCCGATTTATACAATCCGACAAAAATGTTATTCACAAAAAATTCAAAAAACAAATTGAACAAACACCCTTTTAGTTATCTATAAATAAAACCTCCCTCTTTCGTACATGTAAACACATCGAAGTCAGAGTTGGCTACATTACAACGAAAACAAAAAAACTTACAAAACGTCGATTAAAACAATATACATACTTTTATTATTTGGTATTTTATCTCACTTCTTGACTTAAAAGTGTCCCAATAAAAATATGCTGCATAAAGTGTGACTCGGTTGTTATTTTGGTGTTGTAATACATAAGGTTAGATATAGCTGTATAATGTTGATTTGAATCAAATCATTTGATTTAAAAGAGAGCGTTTATCATTGCAAGAAAAAAAACAATTTCTTCAACAAAATGGCTTACTAGAACTATCGAGCCACCGCGCGTGTGGAACTTATACATACAATACAAATTTATTTAAATATTAGAAATTGCACGAGCCATTATGCATTTATTTGTCGGCAGTTCAGGTTTCTCAAAGGTTGTCCCGATGCCAAATCCATTTTCTATTGGTGTGATCGAATCGATGAGCAACCCACTGTTGATGCAGCAAAGCGTAGCGTTCCTTGCTCAGGAAAAGCGGCTTTCCCCGTCTGTAACACAAGTCAATGAATTAAATACATACCGAATTCAGCCTTTCCAGTTTGACAACTAATTATTAATCCTTAGGTATAATAAATTTTAAAAAATACTTCAGTTCACGATCTTCTTCTCCGAAAGCGTCCAGGTAAACAGATCCCCAGAGACAAGCCCTACGACCCCTTACAACCACAATAGTGCTAGAATTCACTGACAGGTACATGACAGTTCCAGCTCCACAGTCAATGGAGTGCTGTATCGCTTCACAGACACCGGTAGTGGGGTGTTTACAGCACAAATCACGCAAACACACCATTGTTCCACAAACTAGACAAATAGTTGGCTCCTTTGGTACAGTGTTACAATTAGGACACTGCTTCCTATGGTAATACTGGAAAATTACGTCATATGCCTCCGGAAGTTCCATCAGTCTTGGTTGACTCCACAAAACATGCTGACTTTGTATAAGGTACCGGGAAGATACTTGAGCACGACTAATAAAACCAGTCAGCTCTTCACACCATGTCCAGATTGCGGTTAGTGGAGTGGGGGATATCCAATGCAAAAAATCGTGTGCTTTCCTGGAAATGACACCACTGCCTCCATCAAAACTATTTCTTGTTACACGTGCGCGCTGGGCGGCATGTGAACCTGACGAGCATGGAGATGATGGTGGTGAACTGAGCCCTCCAAATCGTTCGTCGTTGTTATTGTGCACCCCAAGGTTGAGAAAATCAGTAAGGGTGACAAACTCATGCTCAATCCCACTGATTTCTGGAAGCTGCTGCTCGTAAATATGATGCCTTAGAAGACTTGCTATTCGTAAAAACGGCAGAAGGTAAGATTGGATTAAATGCTCCAACTCATCTTCCGTTGGCTCAGAACCGGAGTCAGTGGAATCTCCTGCGTTCATCATGCATCCCAAGTCAATGTCAGGCAGGTACATGGGGCTCTTTTCCAAATAGCGGATAACTGTACCCAGAAGGAAGAATGATTTGTTCAGATTGGTGAAAGAATGGAGACTGGCTTTTATTTTCCAATAGTTTCTCTCTCTCTCCTTCATCGTGCTACTTAATTTGCAGAGGATTTCAATATATACTAAGTTGTAGATTCCCTGAACTATAATGGTAAAGTAGGCCAGATCAACGTGCATTGGTAACTGCATGAGAAGATGAAGAAGTGTAGTAACTGGATCCCGAAGCAGCATTGGCACGTCCCGATCGATGGGCATTATGGTTGTGTCAGGAAGAAACCGGATTCCAAGTACGCGTTCCCAAATTTTAGGTGCGCAGTGATCAGTTGACAATATTTTATAGTGGACACCCAAAACATGAAGTAAAGGAACTACAAGACAATTAAAAAAATTATTAATTTACTTTACTTGGAATTAGTAAAAAATACTATACCGATGGTCGATTATGAAGGAACTTACCAATACATGATCTTTTCGGTGCCGTAGACGTTGGCAACGTTCCTGAAGAAGATGTTGATGGTTGCGGTTCAGTCAACAGTGTACCACCTCTTAATGTCAACTCCAGTTCCAAATTAGTCCTGGCAATAGAGTTGACAAAAAGAAGAATACTTTTGGGGTCCTTGGAATTTCCCACTTGTCGGTACTTCAAAATGGTAGCATTAGTCATTTCCTCCATCGTTTTGGTCATGGCATCCATCATTTTGCAATGGACAGTAGGAAAAGGATACTCTCGCAGTAGTCTAACCACTTCTAATGCTACGTTACTCTCAGTGGAGGGTGGTATTTCCGGTACAGTGGCCTCCGGAGTCACAGGTACATGATGACTCTGAACCTTCCTATCTTTTACAAGCGCGCTTTGTCTGATTCCAAACTCTGGACTTAGCGGTAAAAATGAGTTAGCCAATTGTCTACACAGAGGACACTGGTATTCTCCCCGATCTACGGAAAAGCTATGCTGTCTCTGCTGGGTCTTCAATGCTGTCAGGTACCCTTTCAGACAATCCATGTGTATGTGATGGCCACAAGTCTGAACATGAACTCCTCCTTCCCATCCGCCAGAAATGGAGAGTAGCCAACTGGAGTCGTCAAAATGCTGCTTATACTCATCCACTCTTCTCTCATTGTGAGCACACATAGTCTCATCTCTAGCGTTAAGACTAGCCTGTTCCTCCGTAGTACATGTGGGCAACTTATCCAACACGCTGCCGGTCTTATGTCGATGCCCCAGCACAGACGACGGTTGAAGAAGAGTCACTAGACCTACTGGATTATCACTCGTGCTAGGGGTTGTCTGACTACAAATTACACAATCGTACTCGATTGGCTTGATCGTGGTGGCTCCCATACAGGAAGAAGTATTCATTCCTTCCATGCCTTCATAGGTGGTGTCCAATCCTGCTCCCATTGACTCCGCTGTTTGAGTAGAGGATGGACCACTACTTTCAACAAATTCTTCAGTCATCGCCTTCGCCATAAACAACTGCTGCTTTTTCGCAAACTCGGCCATAAGCTTAGATTGCCTCTCTCTCGCCTTTCTTCTCCGCTCTTCCTTTTCTTTCTCTTCTCTCACCCTGGATTCTTCCTCTGCTTCTAGTTTTCTTCGCGGCCAAAGTCGCTCCCGAGAGTTAATAATATGTTCGCGGCAACTATCATCCTTAGCGGCAATCTTATCAAGGAGTTTGGCAACAAAAAACGTTCCATCTCCTATTCTACTATCTTCGCCATTCGATATTATATTGTACAAAACTTGGTAATTTATATGTCTACCACCACCTTCCCCACTCAGCCTCAAGTTATTTAGTTCAGTACTAGCGCTACTACTGGAAGAAGGCAAATCTTGGTTACTACTTGACATCATATTATTACTATCACAGCACATTGCCGACGACTGGTCACACCTGTCCAACAGCAACCCTTCAAATGTTTCAGCTTCACTTAAAATTTTATGGGCTTCAGGCGTTTCCCAAAATGGAACGTAGCTGTCCGGACTACTGGAAAGTTTGGAGTGGAGCCTCAATAAAAGACTTATCATGCTGTCATTTATAACTACTTCTACTGGAGCTTGATTTCCACCCATTGAATTGTTTCGCTCCATCATTCCTTTCTTTTGAAGATTCGCCACGGGTTTTTGTGGAGCAAGTACCACTTGAAGTGGGGACGGTAAGTGAGAATGGTAATGGTGATGTCCCGCCGCTTGCTGCTGGGGTGATCGAACCGCAAGTGTAGTATTCGTATTACCCATAGAAGTTGGCAACAGAGTATTCGGGCCAAGAGGAGGCATTAACGCCAAAGACAGATTTGAAGGCAGATTCATAGACGGTGCGCCACCAGCACCAGCTTCCGTTAACGCTGCATATGGACCTCCATCCATGGGGTAGTCTCCAGAGTTATATGAACCTGGAGCGGGAAGTTCCATTTCGTAAAAGTCCGAGTCGCCCTCGTAACTCTCTACCTCCATTTCATCGACACTCACTACTTCATCAGATCCAGAACCTCCACGAGGAGTGCTTACTGGTTTCACCATCACGGAATCAACTTCGGCTTTTATATTAGCCAATAGACAGTCAGTGGTGTACCACGAGCCAAAATCCATGTCGTAACGTCCATACAGAGCCTCGTGAGGTGTAACAGAGCTAACTCCAATCATACTATCACAAATACTGATGGCCATTTCTAGCAAATACACGGACAATGCCACAACCTGATCGGAGAGTTGACTGGTGTGTACTGCTTTGTAAAAGATTACAAAGAGCATTCCCTGAACCACTTTAGTCAGCAAGATTTGCCGAGGATCCACATATGGATCTGTGACAGTTGGAGGAACTCTAAACGGTGGCCACGGTGGACTAGACCCTTTGTACTTGCCCGATTGTTTGGCAAATTCCGAGAACCGGTCCAGGCTAGTTTGAAAATCTCGGCGATGAACTGCTCGAAGTAAAATGTATATTGGATCGTACAGAGTTTCCCAAATGAAGGACTTGGGCATATACATTCCTTGAAGCATGTTCCCACTGCTCTCAAAGTTTGGGGCTTTGTAATCTGCTACTTTAGCTAGCACCATTTCGAAATCTCGTGACTGAGAACTATTTCCACATCTCTCAGGCATCAATTCCATAAGTTGACTGTGCGTTTTATCGCCCATGCAGAGGAGAGTTACCATTTCCAATGTAACCAAGTCTCCGTCACACATTCCAAGCGCGGTTCGTATGGACGACAAAGTAGCGAGGAAGATAAGACAATTTTCCATCATAAGCATCTCCTGATCCGGTTCCACGTACGAGTTTGTTACAGTAGAGGAAATGCTCAAAGACTCCCTTATGTGGTACTTGTCGATCACGGAGTTAATGAACTCAGAACGAGGAAGGTACATCATTCCTAGTTGAAGTAGGGACAAGTCCGCATCCACAGTGCAATTACAAAAGTGACACTGAATGTATGTCATGGCCTGGCCCTTAATCTGTAGCCCGTTTCTCACCCACATTCCACTCACAATCTCATAGAAAGCTGTTTGCACACGGAGGGGATGTTGTACCATAGATTTAAGCTCGTTAGGGGGAGGTAGCAATTCGGCAAGGGACAGTCCTTGGTTTCGGACTGCTTGGTAAAGGAAAACGGAAAAGTATCGGTGGAGTGGCAAATGAAAAGAGACTTGCATTGAATCGTTCTGTGTCATTTCTGAAGTCACAAAGTGAAGCCATTCGCTCAACTGAGTTCGGCAGTGACGTAATAAGTTTTTGGTCAAATGGGCTGTACTTGAATCCCGAAGATGGGACACTAGAGCCCACATTGGCGAGGCACTTGCTTCTAGTTCCGCAGAGAAGGCAGCATAGTAAGTGGTGGGCTCATATTCGATATGTTGGTTCATTTCTCGTGAGTTCACATTCATACCCTGGAACATGGAGAGAAAACTAAACCACATATGAAGAAGGCCGTCATCTTCAAGGAATTTGAGGGCAACGGGCCGATGTGACAAGATATTGTTGAGATCCGATGAACAAGCACCTTTTGGAGGGAGGGAATATCCTTATATTCTTCCGGCGGCTCGGGGTTTGTGAGGGAAGTTAGAGCTTCCTCGTAAGTCTTTTTGGTGTTGCACATGAATTCAAAAACTTCTTCAGATACAGAACCTTGAACGGGCTCTGTAAGAGTTTTGTAGATTTGAGGGTTTGTGAGAGCATGTGTAATTACTTGACGCATGGCTGCCCCCATACTGCTCAGATGATGGAGCATGTCGATAAATCGATCTGCTGAATTTACAGCACCCAGCAAACCGTTTAAAGATGTACTGTTCAGTCTTAAGTGTTGGATGAGCCGGAGGACGAGTCGAGGTAGCATGGCGTTTGCCACGCACAAAAGATCTGGAGGGGCTGCATTTTCATCTTCAGGACTCCCGCCAGCTCCATGTCTATGCCGAGAATTGGCTTGAGGACCATGCAGATAACAAAAACCAGTTTCCTTCATAACATTCGTGTCACCACAGTCACAAGCACCCCCCGCTTGACTTCGAAACATGTTAAAGTCGTGCCCTTTATGGTTTCCCCGCTGGAAACATTCCGCACAAAGAGACATACAAGGAGAAATGCCACATGTGCGGCATCGGTAAGCCACAAAATTGGCAGTCCATACTAGGCCGCAAGTTGTAGCATTATCATATCTTCGAACTATTATTTGATGAATGACAAATGAAAAAAAAATTACTTTCCTCTGCTTTTCCTCAAGTAAACTGTTTCTTTAGAATAATTTCTTACCATTTACTGCAAATTCGTCTGGGGTACACCCTCCTGCCATTAGCCACTTGCACCATTCTATAGTCTCCCAGTTGTCAATATCCTTCATTGGATTGAGGAGGTTATCCATGAATTTATTTAAAGTTTCCGGGCGGGTTGACCGTGAACATTCTGCATGAATGTACGCGGCTGCACCTCGATGTCCCTTTTTCAATAGCACTTCGGTGTCCATTATTGTATCAGGAAATAGGAAGTCGGTTAAGATCACACGGTTTTATATGCTTAGATATTTTGTCTGAAGAATGGCTCAAGCAGCGGTCCAGACCTTACGCAGCAACTGTTAACTGCCGCAGAGAACACGGCACGCCAGCTGTAATTTTAATATAGATCATGAAATAAGAGATGTAATGACAGTCCACCGGTTATTATTTGCAATTACTGGTTTTAATTGTTTAACTTCACTATCATAGTAGTAAACATACGTTTCCTTACTTGCTTTAAAAATATCAAACAGCACCAAAAATGTGGTCGTATAATGTTACACAGGAAGCAGTAATTTCAAACGAGGTATGCGATCAGTTCTCAAATAAATTGGGCAGAGCTTCATTTCAAAACTCGACATGTTTCCATTGACAAGGCAGGAAACACAAATGAACTCACTTCCGTATTGACGTATATCCTTTACCACTAGCACTAGAAGACACTTCGGTGAAGCACTAAATAAAAACGATTATAACAAAATCATATCACAATGACAATGGAGAAAATGTTTTTATCCGTCACCAAAATTGACGGTTGACGATAGTGAAGAACGTTCAATAAAGAATTTTTAGTCGTTTATAAAACTTATTGATATTAAAAAAGCTGGAGCCGTTATTACAGAATTAATCTCGCTAATACCATTTCCAAACACGGTGCAACGATCAGGCCTATTGTTCATTTCCTCGATAAATGACTAATTAATATAATTTTATACGCCGTGTGTTTCATCACAACTTTCGTACATTGCATGTGTTAATACTTATTACACCTATTTCATTGGTTTATAAAAATTTCACAAGCTCTTGTATTTTTGTATAATTGACAATAAAATTAAAGTATATATTCTATAGCTCTAAGAATAACACTATTAAAATTACCTGAAAGCTGCAGTCAGCAGAGTAGTTGTCTATGTTGTGTATGTACTTTTACTCTTGACTCTTTTTCGTTGTCGTCTTTTTTAGTAATAATGGACCTCTTAGTTTTTCATATTTCACAAGTAACACGTATTTCACATACTAGATTATTTTAAAATTAAATTATTATTATTAACTTTAACAATTACAATGACTGCCACTCTCCTCGTCTACTGTTGACTGCACTCCCCCGCATCAGGTCTCTTCTGATGCCTTCTATTTGATTTTGTGTATCCCCTCCCCTATTTTTTATTTTTAAACGTGAAAATTTGAAGCAATGATTTGGTTACGTTGATTGTTTTGCAATATTCCTTCCTACTCCTTCCCCCTCTCCACCTTTGTGTAGTTCCTCCTCTCTACATTTACATACCCTACGCGTACTCAAAACATGAAAAACTACATCAAATCTTTCGTATTTTTGTATTAATTACCCTAATACACTTAATCCTCTACAAAAAGGCTCCTCTCTTTATAATCAAAAATATATTTTTTTCACCATTACTCGTCATAATCACACAGATACGTTATATATACGTATGCCCTTGTGTACTACTGCATAATAATATTGTTGCAATTATTGCATCTATTTTGCTGGGTTGTAACAACGCAATAATAGACAGTAGAGGGGGAGAGAAGATTTTTCAATATTCAACAATGCACTACTATAAATAACAGAGTACTTATTATTATTATTATTCTTATTACTCTTACTGCTCTAGGCAGCTCTCTGCAATCTTGCAAAATGTTATAAAAATTATCACCGTTTTTTTCGTGTCCGCAACAGTAGCACAGTAATATTACGCCAAACACACATTTTTCTTCTCTCTCTCTCTCTCTCTCTTTAGATTCGTTCACATGTTAGTTGAGTCTTCACAACAACACATCATAGAGACTGGCTGCTAGACACACTTTTTTAGAAGAGGGCATCATCATCTTCATCATCAAACAAAACTGTAAATACTAAAAAATCTACACATTACCACACTGCACGCACACATACACAAATTTTAAAGTCCAACATTACGTGTGTTTCCACTGTGTATGTGCATGCATCCACTGTGTAGAAAATGTGCAGGTAGTCTTTCTTTTATCTTTGAACTATATGAACAAGAAGACCATGACTATTTTATTACGCAGATGAAAGATATTTCATCTAAGTAGTGATTTTAGCGTGTTGGTCTGTCTGTCCGTCTGCCTATCATCAGTCTCCTGGCCAGACGCTTCAGCCGAACGTATGGGTTCAAATTTGGCGCATTTTGTACCTAAGGGTAATGTCTTCAATGTGATGTAACCTCCGGGGGTCATTTGTGCTCATATTGGGAACTTGGAACACAGATGCCTTAGGTTAGTGGCATCTCTGGGAATCTGGGATGCAAAATCAGCAAATTTGGTCTACCCCCGGGGGTCATTGGGGGGTCAAAATTTAAACTTTATCCAAATTAGCTCAAATTTTGTACATCGATACTAGGTCAAACAAGAGTCTTTAATAATTCTATCAGCTTGTATCAATGCAACGCTTTTCATCTGCGTCTCTACCGCTGCAATTATAGAAGGTTTATTACTCTATTTCTTGCTATATAAAGAATCAGAGACCCGCATAGCATAAGAGGAATGCAGGAATAAAAGTTGTATTGTGTTAGACACAACATGTACGGTTGCCGATGGACGGCCACAACACATTAAATGAACTTAACAACGTTACTTTACTTACATTCTCCAACCCAACCTACTTATGGAAAAAACGAGAATGCTTGACTTTTGCATGGTCCGACTTTTATAAAGACAGGGGAACATTCACGAAGGAGTGCAACAAATAATTTTATTTGGGTTATTTCGGGGGGTTTAAATTGACATGAATGAAGAAGGAAATTCAATGTTGTATAAAGGCTGCAATATCAATCCGAAAACCTTTTGACGTTGTAGTAAAACGTTCCCCGTTTTCAAGCTCTACTCTCGTCGTCAGTTAAAAGTGTAGCTTTTATTTATGAAAAAATTGCAATTTTTAAAGATGTGAAATCTATTTGAAATGAAAGGAAAGAGCATTTTACTGATATTCGGGGAAATTTAAGCTGTGTTGCACATCACAAGCATAGGGCATACAAAAATAAATCTATTTGAATTGAAAGGAAAGAGCATTTTACTGATATTCGGGGAAATTTAAGCTGTGTTGCACATCACAAGCATAGGGCATACAAAAATACACCGTTTTATGTACATGCAATGGAGAGGGGGAAATTGGTAAAAAAAATCAAGATTTGGGAAGGGAAAAATTTACCATTTTCAGTTGAAAATTGGTATAATTGTACAATTGAGATTGCGGCTTGTTTTAGGCGAAACAAGAAAATTCCACGTTGAAGCCTTCTACCTCTGTAATCAGAGTAGGTACTTAATTCTTTATTATTGGCAGCTAAAGAAGAAAAGGGGGAATGATTTTTACCTAATGGGAGCTTTTTTCGTCATCATCGTGTTATCATCATCATGAGTCAGTTGCGTCGGGGTAATATTGTGTGGACGGAATCAAGAGTGTATATGGTACTCCGACAACACAACAGAACGTATTTATTCTATACATGATGAGTGTGTCCGCGTCATCGTTAAAAACGGAATTCGGATGTAACTTGGTGAAGCAAAGTGGTGGATTTACAGTGTTGAGCTACATGCATGAGCGATTTTATTGCATTTTCTGTGATGATCGCAATTCGCAATAATAATATTATGTATGTACGTCCATGCATAAAGATGGCATATTATTTATCCTTGCCCGCATCTTGTCTTGTCATCATCATAATCATGTTACATACTCTGATGACCACCGCTCTAACTACTAGCTGCAAACTACAACGGTGCGCTGCATTCTGGCATATGCCTTGTCTGACAGAGTCTCATTTACTTTTTATTGCCATTGTACCTGTTGTTGTGAGTGAGTACACACAATTTATTTTGCACCATTTGTACCAATATGCCAGGTTTCTTTTGTTTTTCTTTTATGGTGTTTTAGCTGTAATAGCACTACTGCACAGGTACACAACAAGCCTTGCAATTAAAAGCAGTACATCATAAAAAGGTTGGGATTTGCATTGTTTTCTTGTTTCATTAGGATGGTCAGATGACTACAATGGTGTTAGTTATCCCGGACGTATTATCAAGCACATGCAGGAATTTTGCTGTACACATACCCCAGCAAGTTACAACAATGAAAGCCCGATAAATTGAAACTAACAATGTTCATGTAAAAATGGTTGAACCATTGTGTACTTCAACCTGGCTTCGAATTGAGGCTGAATGAAATAATAATAAGCGAGGAGGAGGAGGAGGAGGAGGAATAAGCGATTCTCAACTTGTTTCTTTCAGGCATGCAATTGCAAACCTTCTTTGCCTGCGATACATCAACATGGTAAAGTTGCAGGAGAGCGAAGCGTGCTAACCTAAGTAATAATAATAGGCAGGCAGGCATGTTAAATTGGACGTTTCAAATAAAACTACTCGCCTAACTAACACACACAGCAAAGATTTGAATGGTGGTGGAAACGCAAATTTGATAAAATGTGTGGCTTCTTTATGTGTGTGCATAGGGTAGGGAATCATTTTGAAGTGACGATGATAATGATGGCCACTGTTGTTGACTGTCGTGATGTACGGCAATTCGTTTCATACGTAAAACATGAAATAAGGAGATATATATGTTGCGCTTTAAAAAATTAAACTTTTTTACACATACTAGTCAAGTAGAAGAAAGAGCCCATATGTTTGCATTGTAAATGTAATGTGTGCTGTGTTAAACCCAGTTTCTACGTGATATTTTGTTCCCGTTCACAGCCTACACATACATACAGGTATGTCGAGAGAAAACTTTACTTCCTTTTGTCAGATTTCGTCGTTTGTAATATTATAACGTGTTATATTGTGTCATATCTAGCATGACTGCATACAACAACAGCCAGCCTTGCAACAATAAAAATGGTATTTTCCTCCTCCTCCTCCTCCTCCTTCACCAATACTAATACCTCAGCCGATTCTACCTTTTGCACAATAACTTTGCTGTACGAGTCACGAGTACAATTATTTAGTGTTACCTTTTCTTACAAGCAACGTTACCGACTTTGTTTCCTACAAAATCTGTGCGAGTGACGACGGGCTGAGCAGTTGAGCACTAAATGGTTGCTCTTTCATGTTGTTCCCCATATTATTACTCTCCACCAGACTGACGCATCATTTGAGACTCTTTAATCGTGTATATCAGATGGGGGTAGTTCTCGCTTTTATCTCGCTGCTGAACACAGTTTTATGCGGTTTGGGTTTAATCTCTTCTGTTGTATAGCCGTTTGTTGAAGCCAGGCCTATAATATTTAGAACTCTGTTGCTGTTTATAAAACTGGTGTGCCCAAGTGACGGTGATGATCACGTTGTTGTTGTTACTTTCCATTGCTGCTGATGGTATTACTATTGAATTGACTCTGAATATTTTCGTTTTTTCGCAAAGCCTTCGTTACGTTGCAACGTAACGTCGATACAGAGAGAACACGATATAGAGATTCAGTTGTGAAGGAAAAGAGCATTCACCTCTTGTTCAACAACTGTGCATTTTGCCGTTTCTCTCTCTCTGGCTTACTTCCTCTTTTGTCTTTCACTTTGTTTGTTCTCTTCTGTGTGTGAGTTTGATACATTCACAAACAAGTACTTCCACTTGGGCTGTCTTTCTCGCTGACGATGAAAAACAGACTCATTGCTCGTCATGAAACATTGCGTATTATGTAATGTGCAAGCTCTTTCATTTATTCACTCCTTCTCGGCAAGTATGGCAAAGCAGAAGATTTAGGGTTAGACCAAGCAGGGTAATAGAGGAGCACTAACAAGCATTTAAACCCAAGTAAACATGAAGAGAAAAGCAATTGAAGTAATAGACAGTCGGTAATCAATAAATTAATTAAATTTGTGCACGTACACCCAGTCACCACCGAAGAGTTGAAGGAGTTTTGAGAGAAATCCATGTCTTCCGTATTTTTGTACACGTCGTACTGCTACATAGCAATGCAACAATGCTATACGAACAAACAGAACGTTGACGATGAGGATAATCATGATGAGAATGATTCACCGTTTAAATACCTACATCCCTCTATCTCTGTCTGCACACACACCCACTCATTTTAATGCAATAATATTACGGCAATATCATGTATGAGGCTTTATCAACAACGACGGGTGTAAGGTAACTTAATAATGAACGATGAACCTGCAGAGTACTTTCATTCCCGTTTTGCCCAAAAAGCATAGAAGTACGTGGGTAAATTCCTTGGTTTCACTGGTGGGAGGAGGCGGAAATATTGGTAGTTTGGGGGTGGACGATGATGATTTATTTGCTGTTGCAGATGATAATCCAAGACTGGTTAAATAATTATCAAAATGATAAATGATATCAAAAAGAGCAATAATAGCCATATAACTAAAAATGGTATCAAAATCAACTATACTCAATGATGAAAGATGAAACAGTGCTTCATTTACTTCAATGGCATGCATAAAAGTTACTGAGAATTACGATATTTGTCAATAGGAACCGAAAAATAAGCTAATAATAATAAACAGAGTCTCCAGTTTCGAAATCTTATAGACACTACTATATAGTGGTTTCAGCAGATGATCGCTTCAAAATAACTTTGAATCTCGGCAGACACGAAATTCAATAGTTATTTGTAATTTCCCGTAAATCATGAGGAAACTATTTACAAATAGAAGAGGAGGGCGAGTAGAAAAAAAGTTCACATAAAACTTTCTTTCTTTTGAATATGGTAAAGTGTGAATTTTGAAACGTTGTTGTATTTACAAGAGACTACGAAATAAATATTTCAATTTTTTGTCACACCAAGTTTGAAAAGTTAACAAAACCAAGTAAAATACAAAGAAAAGTTTTTGAAGCATGTCATTGTGTCATTCTGTAAAGTTTACCACTTCACTACTACCACAAACTATACTTTTAACTTGAGTCCATCCAGTATTATTTGTACAATGTGTACATATTTACAATTACACATACTCTAAAAGCTCGTATACGAGGACCTCTATGAAAACAAAAAATTCTCTCATAGAAATTACTTTCGATTACCAGTTTGAATATAAGCAACTGCTTGTGTTAGAGATTTTAGAGTGTATACTATTGACTATATATACTATGCAGTGAATTGTGTGCTTATCACATCTTTGTTTGAAATTTTTCGCGAACAACCAGTGCCCTCCGTTGTATGAAATGGTTAACTATATACTTCAAGCATAATCCCACTAATCCTGTATACATAGTAAGTGTGCGAATTTTCCAAAAGAGCGAGTGTTGTTGCACTGGCCGACATGCACCATCAGTATAAAAAAAAATTCAACTTCATGTCGAAAATTTCTTTGGACAATTCCCAAGTGCAGTACAATGTTGGGCTAAACCTATCGAATGACACTAGTAAAAAACAAGCTTCAATCATGTTATGTTTAAAAAAATAACTAATCTCCCTCCATGAGAGTCATTATTATACAGTCATACATACTAGAGTTAACAAATAAATTATTGGTGCAGTTCTCTGATCTCTTTGCGTAACGACGATAGAGTACAAAAAGTTTTCATGACTTTGTGTATACATAAACATATCACATATCGGACGGAATATGAATGAGTTTATATATATTATCAAATATGTGTGTAGTGTAGTGTGTATTGATTCTTCGCAGCATTTCAATCACGTCTATGAAAAAACAAACATTTTATTTCCTCTCAAAAATTATATACATTATATCTCAATTTGCTTCTATTTTATTTTGACAGTGTTTTGTCCTGACAAAAAATTTCGATTTAATTAAAAATGAAAAAGTTCGACAAATAAGCTTTACTTCCTTTTTGCACTAAATAATCCCGTACATTTCATTATAAATCTATTTTTTCAGTCATATAGAAACTGACATTCATTCATATTCTTAGCACCGGTGCCTTTATATTATAGTTCCATCGGGCGGGTCATCGGGCAAAGGAACATTTAATTTAATGTAATTTTAATCCGGTTCAGGAAAACGGATGTGCATGGAAAGGCCAACACGACGGAAGGACGCGAATATGTCATGTGACGTGATGATTAGTAATACTTGCAAAAACAGAAATTCTAATATATGAATTGCGTTGTATTGCCATTTCAGTATACAATTTTCTTACGACTATATACTTAACGTACGACGTCGCAGGCCAGGCCACATGTATTCTTTTTATGACGCATAATAATTTTTACTCGAAATATTGCTCTTGTCTGCCGGCCCTGCGTTGGATGTATATACACATGATCAATAAACCCCCTGCACTATAATAACAACATAACTGAACAAAATTGTGGCTAGGTATATGACTTCACACAGTCATTAAATAGCGACGTAATAGATAAATCCTCGTCACGATTGCTGTCATATATAAAACGATGAATAATGAAATGTCTCACCATTTGCCATTATCCATAATAAGCAATAATGATGAATTTAATCGTTGACCTTTGACCTCGACTGAAAGCTACAGATTATCATCTTTTAAGATACTATTCTTAATCAGTAAGATTATCAACTTACCGATTAAGTTCAAAATGTACGCGATTTGGTGTAATGTAAAAAATTTGAGCTTGATTGCAATACAACAATTCAATATCGAAAAAATCGACCTACAATTTCTATCCCAGGGGTCGTCGTAGGGTCATCATATTAACATTCGAAAATATCCAATGTCAATGCGATTTGAATGTCAAAAACTTAATTTCAATGCAACTACACGTTTCAAAATTATGAACAAATCAAAATACAAACTTTACGTCATATAGGAGAAACAGGGGTCAACCAACGAAGGTCGGTCATGATA